>VUQH01018141.1:2317-17965 GCA_015106775.1 Etroplus canarensis | reverse complement strand
AAAGAGGCTCTTCAAGGAAAAAAATGCAAACACACCATTGAACACCACCTTTTCTCTTTTCATTATTCTGTTTAACTTAATGAGAGAAATGGGAATGTGACTGCCCTGCCAGTAATGTAAATCTTGGTTGGAATGGAGTCAGTGCCATTCTCATGCAGATATGTAGGTGTTCATTGGTGAGTCTAGAACGGTGCTTGTTTTTGATAATGTTCATTGTGGAAAAAGCTGACTCACAGCTGTATGTTGATCCAAACATAGTCAAGGTGTGCAGTGCTACTTTGGTCAGACCAGGGAACACACTCTCAGACACATTCTGTAGCCATGTTGTCAAGACTGTCTCTTCCTCTCTGCTCTGGTGCGCTGGCTGCACAGGGTAAACAAACGATTTGATTGGCTCAACTGAGTGAAGCTATTGTCATATCAACTGGAGTAGCAGCTCCCGCAGTATATAGCAGCGACCATCGGAAAAAATGCTGCATGAAAACGATCTATTCTCGTGAATTTATCGTCTTTATTGAGCTTGGTCACGGGTCCGAACAGAACCATCACTCGGTCCGGATCCGGACCGAGGTCCGCCATTTGGTGATGCCTGCAATAGATAGAACACCTTTGGGATGTCATGGAACGGAGGATTCAGATCATGGATGTGTAGCTGACAAATCTGCAACAACTGTGTGGTGCCATCATGTCAATATGAACTAAAATCTTTTTCCAGCACCTTATGAAATCTATACCGTGAAGAACTAAGGTGGTTTTGAAGGCAGAAGGGGTCCAACCTAGCAAGGTGTACTTAAAATATGGCCCAGTGAGGGTATATCCTCACTCTGGTAGACAAATGTGTGTGTCACACTCCCGCCACACATACTGCAGGCAGCAGTAGACCTAGGCATAACAAAAAACAACCCAAAAACGCTTTGGGGAAAAAACTGAGAATTTTGTCAAGTCTTAAAATTGGCTGCTTTGATCGACAGGCAACTTTAGCCAATAGCATTCCGCAGAGCCTTCTCTAATACTTTGTGGCATTTGATCAGACAAATGCCTCCATCTCTGGTGAGAGAAATTCTACACTGCTGAATTCTTCTGCTCAGCACTAACTATCAGATATGTGTGTGTGTGTGTAAATTACATCTGTAGAGTTTATGAATGCAGCTTCCTAACCACCCTAGATAATGTTATCTGATACCCTCACCTTTTTGTCCAAATATGGTCATTTCTGGCTCAAAAAAATAAAAAATAAAAATAAAAGGTAGCACCAAAACACTAACACTGAGGCTTCAAAATGAGTCCAGAAACCAGTGAGTTATTTTTAGTGGCTATGTTCATCATTTATATACAGTCTTTTTAGTTTTCCGCTAGCAAGTCTCACAGCAAGGACTCACAGCCTGGAGTCATATGAAACTAAATGGTAATAAGATGAATCTGTTTAATAGAATAATAAACAGGTTAATGGGCTTTGATTTGATCTAAAGCCACAGAACCCCTGCAGAAAAAGGAGCAAACAAAAAAGAACTGAACAGATAAAGTTACTTACACATGCAATAGAAAGCCTCCTTGCCATTGAATGCCTTATTGCACTGGAAGCACTGGGCAGCCTGGTTTGAGCTGACTGGTGTAAAAACATGACCGTTCACAGTCTTCTTGTCCTTCTCCTTGCCCTCCTTGTCCTTCTCCCTTTTGTCTCGCTCCTTTTCCTGCACAAGAAGAAATGTAACAGTTAAAATCATTTAAAAAAATCAAAATCTGATCAATTCCTTCAACTTTACCATCCAATTAGAAGTTTAGAGGTGAACTGTGGCAACGTGTAGCATGCACTAACATACCAGACACTGACAAAATGTTTCACCGTTGGGCCAGTTGCTTATGTTAAATTTCAATCTGAACCCTGTGGAGAGACATTATTACTCTGATGTACTACACAGCAGGAGGGTTTGCATATTAAGTGATGCATTATTTATGCTGGCAACAAATTGTCTCATTAAGGCGCTGTTTAAAATGTTTTTCGGGTGCTGATTTTCTGAGTTAAAGACAGGGGGTGCTTTTTTGCTAAGACTCTGATGTGGAGATGTATAGTGACCATTTACTCCAAAAGGGCAACGCATTTTTGTATTACATATTCTTTTGGTTTCTCAGATACTGGAATGCTACTATTCAAACATTCTTATGAATAAGGAGACACTCCTGCAGGATGTATGACTACTGGCGGAGACGCACTGTCTGGAAATCACTCTTCTTTGACCTTTCCAGAACAGGGCAGTCTTTCTGCTGCCTTTGCAATAATGGACAAGATCGTCCTCAGCAGCTGGTCATCTCCATACACTGAGCTGAATCACAATCCCATAAAGTGATGCAAAGAAGAACAGAGCTCTCATTCTCTTGGATTTACATCACAGAGCCTCCACCCAAACCCAGAGGAAATGGGAAAATGCAGTTTTCCAGCTCATTTTAATGACCAGCCATGGGCCTCTTGGTTTGAGGGGACCACAAAGCTCTGACATACTAGAGCTCATTTTGTTCAGCCGTTTCAAGATACCAAAGGGCTGACTGGCCCACGCCATGTTTCAGAGCCATTACAACACACAGCTTTCATTCTCACTTCCTACAACAACTGTCTAACCAGTGCTGAGCTGCACTGAAAAGCCTTATAAAGTATCTTTAATGGCAGCAAGAACACTTGTTTGATATGTTTAAATCCGAAAAATACAAAAACAGTCTGACTTATTGGAAGAAGATGACGCTCAGTACGCTTTGTTTTGGCTGGGAGCATTCACAACAGGAGAAGTAATCACTTGTGGCATCTAAACTAGAGATTTAAACAAAAAGACAGTCCACTAAAACACACTGTTAATGGGCAATGACTTCACTGGAAAAAGAAATCAGCCCAGAGGAAAACACCAGCCCCTTTTAACATGATATTGTGACAGTCTCTTTCATTACAATTTTACTGGGAAACCAGAGCACTGTGTTAGCCTACCTCCAGCCAACCTTTCCATCTCAGTGAGAAGCCACGGCTCCCTGTGAAACTCCTGTACAACATCCCTGAATGTGGCTGAGCGGCTGAAAGTACTACCAGCACCGAGGCTCCATCAGGAAGATTGCGAATAAGGAAGTGACTGGCTCACTACGGAAGGTGCTATTTCTGCAATAACGCTCCAGTCTGATATAGACATGTGGTGAGAAAAGTGCACAAACTAGATCCTCTTCCAGAACAGTCAGACTTTTGATGTTGTTGTTCTGGTATCAAGAAATTAGGTGCATTTATAGTAGCTCTGACAAGGGTTTATAGAGACAAAAAGTGACCATTCTGAACATCAAAGTTTTACTGGCGGCCAATAACTGACAGGGAGCGACAAGCCGCAGCCTGTGGGAAGCTTCTTCAGAATCATGTCACTTTAAAAGTAAAGTGATGGTTGAGGTTATATGGGAGATTATTAAACCACAGCCAACTTAGGCTTCCTGTTTTACTTCCTGTTCACCCTTCAGTGTCTCTTTGCAAGGGCTGCATGTTTACAGGAAGCACACAGACTTTTCACTTCCCAAACAGAAATAATGCGTTCTGTGCTAAATTCAGACCCTTTTATTATCACACTAAATGAGTTAAAATACATTATTCATGGTCATACCAGTTATAAATGTATTCAATAATTTTCCAGCAGTATCTAATACTCGTTTCTGATAATTAAATAAACCACATTAAAAGCATGAGGACAGAATAACAATCAAAAGTTAAACTGTTAATTTGTGGTTTTACTAAAAATTAACATTTGCCCATTTGCACTGCCTGGTGCTGAATAAGAGTCCTCAAAAAGGTTTAATCACCCCCCTTCAGTTCAATATACTGTCGCAACCATCACACACAGTTTGCAGCTGTATCTGTCTCCACTCAGCCCACAATGGGATATAAAAATATTGTGTAATTACATTACTGTCTGAACTACTGGTGAATTAAATTTAAGACTACTTAATACCTTCTAAGGCCTCTTTTTAGAAGAGGACTGCTATGAGTTGACAACAGTATTCCTAAATCATATTAATGGCTGCTGCAATACAGTATGCCACTGCAATTTCAAAAGAGCAGTGCTGAGCATTGTGATTTTTAAATGCAGTACAATAATTCTCGTATCATAAATCATAACTGCTGATACTGTTACAGGAGAAACTCGCAGCCCTTCTTCCTTGACTAAAACAACTTCACCTGATAAAATTTTCAACAAATAATAGAATATTCCCATCATTCAGTATGTATTGGAAATTGCTAATATATTTTTCATAGAAAAAGAGACTTTTCAGGTAAATCCCCTAACATGCCCATCCATAAATCTTCTTCCACCTATCCGATTCAGGGTGATGGGGTTGGAGCCTATCCCAACTTTCATGGCGCGGGAGACGGAGTAAACGCTGGATAGGTTGTCAGTCTCTCACAGGGCTAACACAGAGAACCAGACAGCCATCCACACCTACAGCCAATTTAGAAGCATCAAAAAAACCTAACGAGCATCCCTTTGGACTGTTGGAGGAGCCAGTAAATCCAGAAAGAACCAAAAGGACAGGGAGAACAGGCCAACTCCACAAAGAAAGCCTGGATTCAAACCCAAGACTTTGTTGCTGTGAGGTGACATTGCTAACCACTACACCACTGTATTGTCCCCACAACATGTCGAATGTAAAAAAACAAAGTTGACACTGACCACAAGGCTCATCCGTCCGAGAAGAAACTGATGTGCACTACTGGGAAAATTGAATGAGGGAACTTACATGTAACACTGACTTGAGCTAAAGTGAGACACATGAGGCGCTCTTAGAAAAGACGAGCCTTTTCATAATTCTTAGAACTTTTAAAGGAAGTTGCCCATTTCTTTGACTGTCTGCACAGCAGGAATGAGGGATGGTAAAAGTTCTTAGAACCTCATTTGTCACTTTTTTTAAGCTTCTACTTTATGGTAGGTACTCCAGAAGAGGAACCTCAATGACACTGCAGCTCATCTGTCTCATAATTCACACGCTACTGTAATGTGTGAAATACAGAAAGAAAGGGATTAATTTTCTTGGCTGTATTGCACAAACTAATAAGAATTAAAAATCCATTTAGAAGTCAAGGAGGCTTGTAAACAGTCATATCTAGGACAACGGTCCAGGCTCTTGACCAGCCCTAATCTAGCTTAAGGCATTATTATGCCATACATAAACCTAATGACGGCATTTATATGCAGATGGAAGAAGGGTACATGCAAACACCAATTTTATGAACATTACAATCTAGGCCAACACTGTCACGAGTTGTGATTCTTACAGAATTGCAAAAGTGCACATAAAATGACAAATGTTACCTTAATCTCAAACACAATTTTTGTGAAGACAAATTAGGTGATAACTGAGTACATCTTTCACTAAAATCTGATCAATACTTGAAGGAGCAACGATTTTTGTGAACTACAGACAGACAAAAGACGCCTCATCATGGCATAAGCTCATCCGTCCTTCAGCCAGATAAACTAAAAACAAACAAATATGTAAACATGAGCAGAAAAATTGTAGAAGGAGCCTGACATTAGTTGTGTAAACAGTTAGATCTAAATATGAAACAAAAAACAAACAAATGGACTGATAGTGAAGTCCAGACTTTACTAAGCCTTTATGTGATTGGGGAAAACAAAAAAGTGATTATGACCCCATAAAGCAAAATAATAGCATTCTCGCTCAACTAACTTATTCATCCACACACACCAACGAAATGTAGAGAGGAAATGATTGCTATCCCAACTGCCAGCTGGCTAATACATTATGTTCCTGTTGGCAGTGCGAATGCAAACAGGAAAAAAGCTCCTGAAGGTGTATAGATCTCAGAGGCCTAGAACTGTTTGGTTCAGAACTGCCTATAACCCTCCAACTGTCTTACTGCACCTGCTCATGGACCCACAAAAAAAGAAGCTCAGGGTCCCTCTAAATGTGAATACTTGCAAGCATATTAAAGTGGAACAGCGTGAAGTTGAAAAGCAGCCTGATATTAATTGCACCTCACAGGGATAAATTTGTAAGCAAAAGGCTAAAGAAGTTGGCTGGGTTTGACTGAACTGCAGGGAATTGTGGAATTTTGACAATGAGCATTAAAAACTCAATTCTCCCTCACCCTGGTCTTTTTGTACATCTTGTTCTTGAGGTAGCTGAAGGTCCGGCTGACTTTTGTGCCCCCCTTTCCCTCAGTGTCGCTCCGCAGAGGCCCGGGCTCCTCCTCCGATATACTGGAACACGTAAACACACACACAGATTTAATTTACTCCGCAACAGCTGCATTCATAAAGCATACCTGTTCATGCATTCTGAAACAGCTCTTTACAGCACCATAAAAGTTGCATGGAATCATTTCAGTGCTTCTCCATACTGCTCTTTATAGGACTACAAAAGGTCCTCGCAGCAGTGGAAGCCTTAAGAACAATTTTCTGGTAATCTGTACGGGCAGAATTGGACTGACCTGTATGCTAGTGACCCAGAAGTGCTGGAAAACAACCTCATACCTGGAAAGAAACAAGAAAGGAAGTGAGCAGCAGGACAAAGGTACAGGAGCTGATAAAAACAGTGTAGTTTCAGGTGAAAATCGTTCTTCTGCCCTATATTTAAAGTAAAAAGATCTGTGTGTAGGGGTTGACCACACTAAACGCCAAGTTTTCCCATTTCCCGTGATTATCCGGTAAGTGAACCTCATTGACCTAATGGTTAAGAAATCAATCTGTTGACCAGAAAGCTGTCAGTTCATGTTCTGGCTGCAAGGGTTTGGCAGAATAAGCTACAGAATAGGGTATCTCAATTCTATCTAACCCTTAGGTGTCTTTATAGACCTTTGTGACAACCAACAATCAAAGAGACGAGGAGGAGAGCAATAAGGAAAACATACTATATGGGTAAAAGTATTGGGTCACCTACACAAACTTTGATGACATCCCATTTTAAATTCATAGACATTAATATGGAGCTGATCTCCCCTCTGCAACTATAACAGCCTCTACTCTTCTGGGAAGGCTTTATACAAGATTTTGAAGTTTATCTGTAGGAAGTTTTGCACATTCTTTTAGAAGAGTATTTGTGAAGCCAGACACTGATGTTGGATGAGAGGGCCTTACTCAATCTCCATTTTAGGTCATCCCAAAGTGTTGGACAGGGTTGAGGTCAGGGCTCTGTGTAAGCCAGTCAAGTTCTTCCACACCAAACTCATCCAACCATGCCTTTATGGACCTTGTTTGTGCACTGGGGCATGGTCATGCTTGAACAGAAAAAGCACTTCCCCGAACTGTTCTCACAAAGTTGGAAGCATAGAATTGTCCAAGGTTTAAGCTTTAAGATTTCCCTTCACTGAAACTGAGGGGCCCAGGCCAATCCCAGAAAAACAATCCTATAGCAGTATCCCTCCTCCAACAAACAGTTTGCACAATGTAGTCTGGTAGGTAATGTTCTCCTGGTATTCGCCAAAGCCAGACACTTCCATCAGACTGCCAGATAGAGAAGTGTGATTCGTGATTCCACAGATCACGTTTCCACTGCTCCAGTGGTGGTGTGCTTTACACCACTCCATCCGATGCTTGAAAATTGTGTTTGGTGATGTAAGATTTGCATGTAGCTGCTCAGCCATAGGAAAACATGCTAACAAGCTCCCAGCACACAGATTTTGTGCTGATGTTGGAGGAGGTGTGGTACTCTGTAGTTACTGAATGAGCAGAGAGTTGACGACATTTACGCACTCTGTGCCTCAGCATTTGGCAACCCTTTTATTTTATGTGGTCTGCCACTTTGTGGCCAAATTGCTTTGGTTGCTAAACACTTGCACTCTGCAATAATACCACTTACAGCGAATAGTAAAATATCTAGTAGGGAAGAAATTTCATAAAATGACTTGTACAGGTGACATCTTATTTTGGTACCATGCTGGTGCCATAAAAAGTGAGCTCTTTCGAATGACCCCTTCTTTTCCTTCTTCTTTTGGCTGCTCCCATTAGGGGCCATTCTTTCATAAAATTTGTAAAGGCAGACTGCATAGCTAGGTGCTTGGTTTTATACACCTGTGGCAACAGGACTGAATGAAACAATCTAATTCAGTGACTAAGAGATGTGGCCCAAAACTGCTGTCCATATATTGTAGCTACAGCCAGCACTGCCTTTTCTAGTCATTGGCTATAAAGTAGACCTATTATGCTTTCCCTCATTTTCCGTCATATATACATTTTTACTACGGTCTGTGCTCGTATTAAACATGGCAAAAATTTCAAATAATGAAGCAGGCCAATGTACAAGTAATACTTATGAACAAAATTCCAGCTTCAGACTGCTCTTAATACTCTGTTTCAGCTCTTGGATTTATTAACATTAAGGAGGTGGTACATCCCTAACACTGTCATCTCTGACACGAAGCTCTGACTGAGCACAGCAGCCCCTATCCATGTCCTGTTCTAACTTTCTGTCTGTGAGCAGCAGCCAATCAGAAGAAAGCTGCTTAAAAAGCAAACTTTTTTGGGTCACCCCACTTCAGAAGCCTCTCACGTCACAATTTTAAACAATTACGAACAACAACAAAGGATCTAAATTTTGTGAAATAAAGGTAAGCCCGGGCAGTGAGGTGGTTAGTACTGTTGCTTTGTTGTTGCAAGAGGGTCCGGGTTCAAATCCAAAAGCTGGCCAGCTCAGGCCCTTTTGTGTGGAGTTTGCATGTTCTCCTCATGCTTGCGTGGGTTCCCTCTGGATGCTCGGCTTCCTCCCACAGTCCAAAGGCATGCAAAGGGGTTAGGTTAACTGGCAATTCTAACTTGACCGTAGGTAAGAATGTGAGCGTGAATGGTTGTTTCTCTGTATTGGCTCTGCGACAGACTGATGTACCCTGCTTTTCACCCTGTGACAGCTGGGATAGGCTCCAGTGCCCCCCACAACCCTGAAATGGATACACGGAAGAAGATGAAAAAGTTGAATGAATAAAGATAAGCCCAACAGTATCGACAGATGTCACTCAGTCTTGTTTGTTTATTTATTATTTTCCCCCAGTTGTCCAGGAATCACCTGCAGTAGCTCTATGCCCCACGGCGTGAGAACCCTGGTATAAGAGAGCTGGAAGTGAGACAAACAGGCTTGTTTTAAGATAGGGGATGAAATGATCTGCTTTACCTAAGTACAGCCTAAGATAAACAACGAGCATTTTGAACTGTGAGTCATATAAAGCTACTAAGTAGAGTCTAAGATTAAGATTATAAAGTTGGAAACTACCATAATAGGTCCGCTTTAAAGGCTGCTTAACAGATAATGACTCAAGCAAAATTACATTTCATATTTGCTCAGCCTGGCACACAAAGTCATGGTGGCTGTGGCTCTACCTGGGCTCCTGTACTGTAAAAAAATGGGATTTTGTGGCTTCAGTAATACCCAAAAAGTTGGTGTTTTTTCCCCATTAATCTCTGACCTTGTTGGATTTTTAATCTGCCAACATAATAAAAACAAAAGCTTGTAATCAAAGCATACACTGCATTCTGTGCCAAATGGTAACCACAGATTCAAACATAAAACAGTCTGTTTAATCTGTTTCCTTCAAAAATTAACTTCAACCCAATATCCAGATGCACATGAAAATATGCAAAGCACGGCCTGCATGTGCTGCATGAGAAAGTAAAAAACCAAAACAGGATAATGAGGACAAAGTCTTGGCCTGACTGTGTTGCTAGCAATGCAGTCAAGGAGACAGCAAGAGCACTAATGGAAATATCGCACAGATAAGTAAAGGGAAGGAATGGCTCCATGTCTTTGAACAAAGGTGACAGGCTCATATTTATCTGGAGGGAAGAAAGGACTTCCTCAGTTCACCTGCAATGTTTATGATGAGTCTTTTCCTCTTTCTCCAGTGATTGTATTCAGTTTTTTCAAAGAGACTAAAGTAAGGTTAGGTTATATAAAGGTCATGTAATTCCTGTACTGTGTAGGAGACAGGAGAAGCCAAGGCCTTATTTATTGTTGTCAACGTGAATTATTATTAAAACAAAATTCTGCTTAGGTGAAAGGTGGTTCTCTACACCAGCAATTTGGCTACAAGCTTGTTCTAATTGCATACTCACACTGCAAGTGGCTTAATATCAGCAGTAATTAGCAGCTTCTTCATGACAAGTTTGTTGTGACTGTATTGGCCTTCAGCATTTACTTCAGCTCTAATTAATATCATTGTGTTTCTGCAAAAGCATCTGTTCTACAGGGAATACTCGCTTGGTGTCAAACTGTGGAAAGCAAGAGATTTTTTAAAAAGTTTGAAGAGTAAAATTTGAAACATCCCTTCAGCCAATTTCGCTTCTTTTACACACACATCGAGTCACAGGTGAGCACGTCAGGGTATCTGGGTAACCACTAGCTCATTTGGGTGTTTCTTTAAATTTAATGGGTTCCCTTTAGCAAAATGTTGACTCTTATTTGGCTGCACTGCTTGTGACCCTTCTCAGCTTGGATCCAGGTTGCTAACGGAAGCAGCTACATCACAGCTGGCATTCTGACATCACATCTATTTTCTACTGCAGCTAAGTTTACAGTTCAGTACTTACTCAAGTCATCCTCATCATCGCTAGATGAGGAGTCCCCATAAATGAACTGAGACTTAGATTTGGTGAGGATGGGGGAAAGGTTGAAAGAGAAGGAAATTCGCCTCTTACGTCTCAGGCGTCCCACAGCTGGGGAGCAGGAAGGAAAGAACCACAACAGGAACTGATCACTTACTGAAAATTATAATAACCTAATGAAAGTGAGGATGGGGGCAGGAAGTAGTGATGTAATGGAACATTTGATGACAACAATTCAGTTGCAATACCTGAGTTTTTATCAACAATGTTACAATGTGTCACTTTTGACCTTCTTTTCTTGTAATTTCTCCATTTGTGTTGGGGCTTACACTGGGAAAACATAATTAATTCAAAATTTCTAATTCCCCTAAAATGATCGTGTCCCTCTGCACACTGAGTCTATTGATTTTACAAATAGGAGACTTCACATTGTATTTGTACTAAGCTAAGGCCTGAGTAAGATAACAGAAAGGAAATCAAGGAACAGAAAGGTCAGTGGGACTGACTGATAAAAGTTAGGATTTGATAGCTGCCTCATAACTTGTCACTCACCATCGATGTCTCTCTGGCTGATGGCGAGCATGGATACAGACTTGGTGAGGGGCAGGGTCATTGGAGGACAGCTGTTTCGCAGAGGCCGATATCGCCTTAATTTCTGCAAGGAGAGACATGAAAGTGAATTAAACCCAGTGCAAAACAATTTCAAGAATAAAGAGTGAGCTAGGCAGAAATAATGTGGAACAAAGCATTACCAGTCGCTCAAATGGAAACAGGAACGATAAACTAAAAGAGGAAACTCAGCATTTGATGTGTGATGTTATGTTCACAATTTGTTTTAAATTCAATGGGAGAAGAGTAAAGCTGCTGGAGAAATGTCGTGTTTATTAATTCTCACTAATCCCCACACTGACAAGTCTCAAATTTCCCTCGACTGTTTATAAGTCTTGTTTATGTACAAGCTTTACAAAGGCATTTTTTCCTCTTGTGAATCAGGCTGTGGAGGTTTTCTGATGATCGCTCGAGGGGCAACTGCATAACAGTGTGAAGAACTGACATCAAACTGAAAGTGTGCCTGTGCATGCGTGTGTGTTTGACAGCTGACCGGGTCATGCAGTCTGCCATGCTCCCCCCGGTCCTCCTGTTCCTCTGTCAGAGAAACCAGGGAGCCCCTGTCATCGCTGTCCTGCCGGGGCATGACAGGCTCCAGGATGCGGGGCCCCCGGTTGGTGGGGCCCCTCAGCTCTTCTTGGCCTCCACTGAGCCCCTCCAGACTGTAACTGTGTGGAGAAACAGAAAGCACAGGTGACCTCAAGTTTTTTAAAAAAGGACTGTATTGTATATACCCCGCTAGTCTCTCCAGACTATTCATCACAGCTTTTTGAATGTACACAACTACTGCTGCAGCAAACACAAACACACACAAACATGCACCTGTTGATAGACACACACACAGCTGGTCCTGTACAGTGTTTAGCCAGCTGAGTTATCACTAGGCTCTGGAGCAGATTTACAGCTGAAGCAGCTGCAAATGACTCCCAACATCAGCATCAGTATGGAGAGCTCTGCAGCTGTGATTTACAAACCCAATTACATCGATCTATGACTGGAAATAAGAGGCCTTGAAAAATCCAATCCAATGATTATGGAGAGGAAAACTACTGCTACATATCAGGATGAGCTATGCCACAAGGCTGCAGCTCTATCTGCTTCAGGACAGACTCAGTGATAGTTAAAGCTCCAGCAGTAAATCTCTCTCATCTCCAGCCCATAGGTTTGTATGGCACTCCATTATCCAGCAAATCATCAGTCCAACACATCCAACGTCACTAACTAAAACTGGAGTAAAAGAATCATGATTTGGTGATCATCAGTGTCCAGAGTGGAGCAGCACTCACCTGTCCTCAGGGCTGTGAATGTAGATGGCTATATCTGTCATATTAAGGCCTCCTTTCTGGCACTATTATTACATACTATTCTACAGAGCCACAGGGCCCTCCATAGTCAAACACCAGCAGCTATTGCAGCTCCCTCTCTTTCTCTGCTGTAGGAAGCTACTGAATGGGCAGGGCATACACGCATGAAAACACCCACAACAACGGCTAATGCAAATTAAGCAGCATGCACATATGCTCTGTTCAAATAAGGGCATGTGCTCTTAGCAAATGAGAAAATATCACACACACATTAACACAGTAAACCTGAGGGAGCTAACAAGTTCCATGCTGGGACTGTGGGGAGCATCAGGAGGGCACATGCTCATACTAATCGGTTAGTGGAGTGATGGGAAGATGAACAAGCAAGTATGGCAGAGTGGCAGTGAAGCAGACAGAGGAGGACACGAAAAGGACAGCATTACAGGGATGTCTGAGAACACTGACATTAGTCTGAAGTAACTGGGCAGAGGAGATGCATTTTACATCGTGAAAACATAAACATTGCAAATGGGTTTGAGTTTATTTCCTGCTACAGTGTAGGTGTAATATCAGTAGCAGACAGGAAATCAACTTGAACCCAGTTTGTTTCCCGGGAATGAAAAACTGGCAAAATAGCCAAGGCACCATTAACACTGCTGGAACCACTGCTGGGGCAGCCGCTGCTTTCTTGAATGTGACAGATGTGGCCAGATGGTTACAGCAGTGGCCTGTGACAGTAAGAGACTTGTCTTCATTAAAGCCTGACAGAGATGGAAGAGGACTGATATTATTGGCCATTATTAGCTCGTAAGCATGGATATATCTGTATTAAAATACACGTCAGCCGACAAGTGATGAGAATCTGGAGCTCATAAATGTTATAGATGTATGTTTCAGGTAATTTAGGAATATTTTGTCCACCAGGGAGTAATTAATATATATACTGATAGCATTTCTTGCTCAGCAGATATGTTGGTCAAAGCATACATTAACTAAATTGAAAGGAACATAAGTAAAAATCTAAGCCAAAACTTAAAGTTGTCTGTTGGAAGTCAAAAGGACAAGCAATGTTTCAGCATTATTCTTGCCCTTGCCTTGATTTTGTGATTATACACTCAACATCCACCTTATCTGGTATACCTTTCTATCTGTTTGTTAATGCGAATATCTAATCAACCAATCACATGGCATCAGCTCAATATATTTAGGCATGTAGACATGGTCAAGACAATGTGCTGAAGTTCAATAATAGCATCAGAATAGGGAAGAAAGGTGATTTAAGTGACTTTGAATGTCATAAGATAGTTGGTATTTTAGAATCTGCTGCTCTACTGGAATTTCCCCCACGCAGCCATCTCTAGAGTTTACACAGAACGGTCCAATAATGAGACAATCCAATGAACGGCTTGAGTGAAAACGCCTTGTTGATGCCAGATGTCAGAGGAGTGCTTTGAGACTGCTTTGAGCTGATTGGAAGGCAACAGTAACTCAAATAGCCACTTGCTGCTATCGAAGTATGCAGGAGAGCACACCTGAATGCACAACGTGTTAAAACCTAGAGCAGATGGACTATAGCAGTAGAACACCACACTGGGTGCCACTCCTGTCAGCTAAGAACAGGAAACTGAGGTTTTAATGTACACAGGCTCTTCAAATTTTGAGAATTGAAAATTGAAAAAACATTGCGTGGACTAATGCATCTTGATTTCTGCTGTGGCATTCAGATGGTAGAGTCAGAATTTGGCGTAAAAACATGCAAAGTGTGGATTGATCCTGCCTTGTGTCAAAGGCGATGATGTAATGGTGTGGGGGATATTTTCTTGGCAAGCTTTGGGCCTCTTTGTCCCAACCGAGCAGTGTTTAAGTCCTATAGCCTACCTAAATATTGTTGATGACCATTATCCATCCCTTTGCGACTACAGTGTACCCATCTTCTGATGGCTGTTTCTAACACACTATGCTACAAAGCTCAAATCATCTCAAACTGGTTACTTGAACATGACAATGAATCCACTGTACTCAAATGGCCTGCACAGTCACCAGATCTCAATCCAGTAGATTGGGATGTGGTAGAATGGGAAATTTGCATCATGTGCAGCCAACAAATCTGCAGCAACTGTGGTGAAGCTCTCATGTCACTATGGACCAACAACTCTGAGAAATGTTCCCAGCACCTTGTTGAATTTATTCCAAGAAGAATTAAGGCAGTGATGAAGGAAAAAGGGGGGCAATCCACTAATGAAGTGGCTGGTGAGTGTGTAGTTAATTACTTGCACAAAAACTAGTATGAAAACCTTTAAGAGGAACTAGACACAAGTGTGGAAAAAAAAGCAAGTTAAATGATTTCTCCCACTCACTGGCCTTTTCCAAAGCCCAAAGAGTATATGAGCAGAAAATTTTGAGGGATCACTGAAATTCATCTGAATGACTTTAAATGCTTTTTATATGCTCCATCTAAACCACTGATGTCAAACATGCAGTCAAATTAGCCCACCAGAGGGTCCAATCCAGCCCACTGGATAGCTGTGCAAACTTCAGAGATGGAGAGTTTAACATGTGGACTTTTTACAGTAAGAATGGATCGCTTAATGTGGGTGGTTATCTAAGAATCACTGCCAGCTTTACAGCAGCCTTACAAATACACCAAAGGACAAAGGAGATGTCCTGATGTGTTTCTTTTCTAATGAGAGCTCACTGAATATGGAAGAAAATAAGATATAGTGTTTAAATTGTACTTTTACTATCATCATGTCAAACAGATGGTAAATAAATGTTAACATTTTCAAAATACATTTTTACCTCTTTACATAAAAGAAAGGGAAACATTTGAAGGTCTTTTCATACGTTATGAAAAGGCTTTACTGGTTCAGCTTATTTGAGATCAATCTGGGCTGTATGTGGCCCACTGATGGAAATGAGTTTGACACTCTGATCTTCACCATATGCAATTTCCCCCTGGGATTAATAAAGTATTCTGATTCTGATTAACATATCCTTTAACTCATCCTGACTTTCATCCAGGACTTACTGTTGGATTTTACAATATTCACGCCAAAAGCCTAGAAACCTTCCCAAAGAAACTCTGTACATTTTTATTGCACAATCTATTGTCTATACACACCAGGGTTATTGCAGTTTTTTTTTTTTTTTTTTTTTTTTTTTCTTTACCA
>VUQH01018136.1:5108-15212 GCA_015106775.1 Etroplus canarensis | reverse complement strand
TGACACTATAATGCAAAAAAAAAAAAAAAAAAAAAATCTGAACTGTCAAATTAGAGTGCTTCGGATAATGGCAGATGAGGATGATGTCATCATATTAGAGGGAACTTTCAGTTTTCCTCCATGTCTGGTCCAAAAGTAAATTCTTTGACCTTAACCTTTATCTTTCTCTTGTCAAACTGGAAAGCAGGGACTCTTTCATTCAAATGGTTTGGGACACAGATTGCCATCATAGTCACTGTTCTTATACAGTATTGTGAAAAAGGCTCAAGCCATCCCTCATTTCTTTATAGTTTGCTTCCAAGGAGCCACACTTTCTGAAACTCTTTCAAAGTTTTTTTCTTGGACACAGATGGCTCTTTCACTCATTTTCTAATATAATATAATATAATATAATATAATATAATATAATATAATATAATATAATATAATATAATATAATAGTACACATAACAAGCAACTTAGGAAAGAAGCAATTTTAAAATGCATCTTTAGGCACTTTGTTGTATTCCCCATAGTGTAGTGGTCTACACATTTGCCTAACAAGGGAAAGGTCCCTGGTTTGTTTCCAGATGGGGACACAAGCCCCTCTCACCATGGAGGGTTACATCAGGAAGGGCATCCAGCGTAAAACCTCTGCTGAAATACCAATGCAGATAAATTGGCTGCGGTGACCCCTTTGGGGAAATACAAGGGAGCAGCTGAAGGTACATTATCTTTAGCCACTTTGTTATTAGTGGCCTGTGGCCAAAATACATCACTTGTTTCCATTTCTTTAGTTGAATCCATGAAAAATACTGAAGATAAAAGTTTGACAGGCAGAATATAGTGTTTTTGTACAAACAAGGTGATTCCCAAAGAGCTGTTAGCTGAAAACCTCTGCATATCCTGGGATTGCGTACAGGGAGTCCTTAAAAAAATTGGTTGAAACTGGAAAATTGGAGGACAAAAGAAGTGGCAAGCCTTAAAAACTATTTTCAGCAGATAAACAATATAAGAAAGTCATATCCTTAAAAAACAGGAAAAAATTCAGACCTGACGCAGGACCTGAAAGATGTATCTGGGCCTTCACTTGATCCATCTAGCATTTACCTCTGCCTCAGCCTCAGCAGAAATGGCCTCACTGGAAGGACAGCTGCCAAGAAGCCATTCTTAAGAAAGGGAAATGGGGGAAAATGCTGAAGTATACCAAATTACGCAAGAACTGGATTGAAAAACAGTGGCTAGAGGTCTTATGTAGTGATGCATTCAGATTTGAAATTTTTCATTCGAATTGTTTTCAATATGCACAGAGAAGGTTCAGAAGAGAGGTACAACAGTGAGAGTCAACAGCAAAACATGGTGAAGACTTCCAGAAACACACAAAATAATGTGAATGATGAATGAAAATAATAAAAAGTGTACAGGGACACAAATGAATAGATTAAAGTTGTGACTGTTTCACAAACTGCTTTGAGCCTGGGTTGCAGGAAAACAAAAGCCAGTCAACATCCAAAGAAGAGCTTTGGAATGTCCTTTAAGAAGCCTAGAGAGCTATTCCTGAGAACCACTTAAAGAAATTACAAGAAAGCTTGCCCATGAGAGTTCAGGTTGTGTTGAAGAATAAAGTTAGTCATTGCATATATTCAGGCTCTTTAGAATTGTACAAACTCCTTTTGTTGCACTTTGTACTGCATTTTAGTTACGCTTGCATCTTTCAATAAATCATTGCACCTGTTTTCTTTTACCTGGCAAAATATTCAGAAATGAGGAGTGGCTTGAGACTTTTGCTCAGTACCCGTGTTTCTATTTGCTGTTATATTTACTGTAGTTCTAAATTAACCAGACTGTTTTATCAATTGAACAATATGTCAATTATTGAATTATTGTAACAGAATCAAAATTTCCACTGATCTGCAGTCAGCAGAAGTGACAGTGGAGGAAATGTCAGTGGCTAACCACAGGATTCATCCTCTGAAGACTATGTTTATCTGAAGAAAATGGATAATACGGTCAGCCTTGAGGAGGTGGACACACTAATGGACCCAGATATCACCATTACCTTCAGTAAAGCCACACATCTAGTGTTAGTAAAAATGTGTGGTACATTCCCACTGACATTATCATGCCTAAGCCTTCAATTTTACAAACGTGTTACTTTCTGAGTTACCACGTTGTGTATTTTAAAGTCTGCAGGCATAACATGAACATAACAGTGGGGAAATGTTGTTGTTTTCCAGTAGCTCTTCCACTTCTATGCCAGACAGGGAACATAATCAGTATTTATTCTGTGGATATGCAGGATCCTATGGTCACAAAGGTTCCTGGTTTTGGCAACATTTTCTGAAGATTCCACAAACAAAGCACCTTCCACAGTAAAGAAAAACAAAAGATTATTGGATACCTGAAAAAAAAAAAGCATAACAGTGTTATCTTGCTCATTGCTGAAAATACCCAAAGGCTGTCTCTATTGTATGCACCATCTCATGTTTATTTAATTACACAGAGTGCCATTCCATGGAACCAGCTTTTTTACTTTTATTTATGTCATCTTGATTTGACTGTGATGTGTGAGTTGTGGTAGAGAAGTTCCGCAAAAGTGTCACAGCAGATTAGTGTGTTTATGTGTGGATGATAGTATTTTCACTGCACTTTTGTGTTCAGAAGAGTGAGATGCCAGAATACATTATATTTACTCATCTGCAGTACAACAGCTGACTGACAAAAAACGTGGTAAAAGGCATTCCTTGTTATCAATTTAAGTTGCTTTGGTGTCAAAACAAATAGTTTTATGGATGGATACCACTTGACAGGTCTTATGTCATGTGTACAGTGCCGTCAGTTGAATATCTAGGTGACCATGTCAAATTAGTTTTGAGTCACTTATCATGTCACTGTTTTTCCAATTATACTGCTTCAGGCTCATAAATTTTGTTATAAATTGAGGGCATTATTTTGAGGTTGCTGACAGGTCCTTGACGGTTTCAAAATGTTTTTGCATCTTCCAGTGGTTCATTCGTTAAAAGCCTGGCTTCTGGCCAGAGGTTGCTTCACTTGCCAGAGCAAGTACAGAAACAGTTTTCCTTCTCTTTATGTGTGACATACAGTACCTCTGACAGTCCTGATGAAGTTACTTGACTGCTTTCACATCTGTGAAAGGGGGCCTTTACAGATGTAAGTGCTGTGATTAGTACTCTGGAGTCAGCCAATATGCAGGGTAGCATTAGGTCATGGTCATGGGGATTTACTTACAATGCCATTAATGCTGGTCAAAATAAAGCCATCCTGATCAATAGAAGGATTAGCTCCTATTTCGCTTCACTTATTTTGATTTTCTTCTTTTTCTCTCACGTTCAAAAAAAATATATATATATAGATTTGTCCTACGTGTTTTGAAATACATGAGGTGAGATTAGTAAAGGTGATACTCTAAAGGGCAGCCTTTGAGATTCACGGTTTATTGTTGTTTTCCCACCAGCAAAGATCAACTACCAACCAGCCCTGCCCAGCCAGAGAGAATTCCTTACCCAGAACATGCCTGTGGGTCATATGATAAAATTCATTATTACCTACAAGACGGTGAGTAAACAAAAAACAGATAAAACACAGCATAGCTGAACAGACATCCAAATACACATCGATATAAAAGAATTAAAAAAAAGACATAAGATCTGGAGCATCCAGACTCACACTGGCAGGTTCAGAGACAGTTTCTACCCGCAAGCCATCAGGCAGCTGAACTGCTGAAAATTGTAAAAATACTTTGCTACTTCACCAAATTCCTGGATCCTCACCCCTGCCCCCTCAAACACAATACTGTGCAAAAGTCTCAAGCCACCTCTTATTTCTGGATATTTTGCTAGGAATGTGGGAAATAGTTGCAGTAATTTACTGAAATGTGAACAAACACAAATGGGAATCTAGCATATAAGGCAAAAATACAGTTTGTTCAGTTCTTGAAAGTCAATGTTTGGTAAGACCACATTTATGCTTCAGGATACCCCAAACTCTCTATACTGTAGCAAGCTTACTTGTAATTTCTTAAACGAATAGTTCCCCAGGCTTCTTGAAGGTCATTTCAAAACTCCACTTTTGATACTGGCCGCCTTTCTACCATTCTCTGTCAAGATGATCCCAACGCTGCCTGAATACTGTTGAGATTACTCCATAACACCTGTTGCCACCAATTTTTTAGTCCAGTTCTTGTGTAGTCCGGCATACCTCAGTCTTTTCTCCTTCTTATTCTGCATCTCAGCCTTCTCCCTTCCTTGCTAAGTTGTCTGTTATGTGTAGATACAAGTGAGGCACCTTTTTATGCTCAAATGATTCACAGGTCACTGTTAAGTGGCTTAAACAAACAAAAAACCTTTTTCTGAAAAGGTCAGGTACAAGGACTGGACTGAAAATGAGTGGAAAAGTAGCCAATGTCTAAAGAACATCAGAAAGCCTGAAAAAAACATTACTCAAGACCACCTGAAAAAAAGAAAATCACAAGAAAGTCTGGCTCCTTGGAAACAAAATATAAAGGAATGGGGTGACTTGAGCCTTTTGCACAGTAATTAAATCTACATTGACTTTAAAGCTAAGTTACTATAATGTACATGCAAATAAACAGTATCCACCATACTGTGCATATGTTGGATAATGAAAAAATACACTTACACATTACACTCTCTACTTGTAAATACTATATATTTTTGTTACAGTTTAACAAAATATTTAACTCTTCCTTTTTAAATTTAAGTGTTAATTTCAATTCAAATGCTATTTTTATTGTACAATTTTGAGAGGGCTCTGAGTCCAATAAAAGTTTAATTACTGGTAATGATTTTTCATTGTTATCTGTATATGACACTTAAACTTGAATTTATGAATAAGATTGGCTATGGTACATAATCAGTTTAGTCATAAACTCAAGAAAGTGTGAAGTTAAATTATTAAGATTTATGGTACATTTGAATATAAATTTGCAAGGGTACTATTTGAAACTGTATAGACTTGGTTACCAAAATTAAAAACCAACCACATGGACAGTAAATTTGGTGATTTTTTTATCACTGCAAAACAATTTCCAACTTAACAAAAGAAAAAATGTCTATCAGTTCTGAAATGCAGGGCAAATGTGATTGAAAGTTATGTAGGTGATAGATTATTGCAAATTGAAAACAATTGTGAGTCCCGTGGGGGTCCTACATGGCTCAATAGTCAGCAATTTGTTTTGATTAGCTGGTGACAGAAGGAAAAAACCTCGCGTTAGAGTGAAATATGGAAAAAATGAGTGCCTGAATTTGAATAATCCAGACAGAACCTTTATAAAACTACCAACACAAAATTCTGCTTTTGGTACAGGAAAAATCTTTCAAATATGTATTTGGTAAGCAGTTGTCAGTATTAGACAGCAAATGACTAACTTGACACAAATTAATCTATATCAATACGCTGTACAAAGAGCTAACACATGAAATTTGATTTGTGTTATCTAATCCATTTTGCACTTGCACTACAACAACACAATTAATTAACAAAATGCTTCCGTGCCTTAAGTAATTGAATTTGTCAACTGTACAGAAGATGAAATCATTTGTGCTCATGCAAACATTTATTAGATCTGTGTCTTGGCAAGACATGTTTGGAGTCTAATAACCAAATGGAAATATTGCTAAGTGATAGACAATGTGGTTTAATTTTACCTCTGCGCCTGTTCCTGAGCATCTGGGGAAAGTCAGTACAGATGACTGGAGAGTTTACTTTTACCAGTTACAGTTATGAATTATCACCCAGGAGGCATGGGTCACATGGCTGAAATATGTATGTTTAAAAAGGTCAAATGTAATATATGCAATGCACGTATATTTCTCCAACATACTGAAGGAAATACAGGGTATAAACAAATGAAAGGGAAACAAATCATCCAGGGAAAAGCATGAGACACAAAGTTCAGACTCTGTAGCTCTTGAAAAGAGGAGTATTATCTCTAGGTGCACAATATTGCTGCAACCAGTGCATCAAACCACAGACAACAACAACTAAAAGGACAACTTGTGCCTAATTTGGAGATTCCTGCCGTATCTATTAAAATATAAAAGCACAAAAAGTTAAATCTTATGGTGTGAGTGTGCATCCACCAGATGTCTTACCACTGCTCTTGTTTGGTCTTAAATGTACAACTAGATCCATATTGCAATAACGTCAATGTGAAAAAGGTCTTTAATGACAGAGAGAGTCACAAAACAATCCCTTTTCCCCTAAGGCGCACCTATCTTATTGACCTTAATGGTCCTTTTTAGTGCTTTAAACTTCTAGAACCTTGAACCAAGCATCCCCATTTAATTTCTGTTTTTCATTTTAGCCAATTTCTGGTTAAAGGGCCAGTGTGTGAGATTTAGTGCCAACTTCCAGTGAGAATGCAGACAGCAACGAATGAATACCTATTTTCACCCCCCTCCCTTTCCAAACTTATTGAAGAACCTGTGGTGGTCGTCACGAAACAAACTTAATTCTACTTCAAGTCTACAGGATCGTGAATGTAGATGTAATTAGGAATTAGAAACGCATTTAAACTAAATAAGAGCTGGGTAATAGAAATTCAGTCTTATACTGCAAATGTAATAGATTATAGCCAACATGTAATGATAGCCGTATGACTGTACTGTGATAGCATTTTACGATAAACACTTGCTAGCTGATTTAAATGCTCATACGAGCTAACGTTGGTGCTAATACCTGGTGTTTAGCATGATGGTGAGATGGCGTGTTTTTTCACATTTGCTGAGTGAAAGTGTCGGTAACATCACTGGCACGGAGATTGGGGAAACAGAAACATGAAGCTAGTATTCGTGTCCATCGTAAAATCACAAATATATGTTAGACTCAGTTCCTAATAAGGGATCACCTGAAATCTTACCCATCGGTCCTTTAAATCTGGCTTGTCTAATTTATTTATGTTTTCAGAGTATTTAAAAAAATATTACACGTAAAGTTTTTATGGTGAGCAAAAAGAAAAAAATAACAGAATTCACTCTCGGTTGAGCTACAGAAAGTCACAGCTACTGCAGGTTTTTCAGTCAGATCTGACTGGAAATTCATGTATTCAGCCCATCTTTTCCAGCATATAGCTTAGAGACATTAGCCCATGCTACTAATTTAAAGTCTCAGTATACTGTCATAGGTAAGGATGCACACTGATCAAAAGCAACTTGTAAAAATGTTTCTGAGGTCCACTGCTCTGCAGCCTTCTCGCCTATGCCAAGGTCTCTTGAGGTGTGTTTTCAGAACCTGAGAAAAGTTGTTCATGCTTGAAAACACTCAAATATCATGAGCGGTAGCAGTTCTGCATGAAAGCATGCAGTAGGTGAGATGCTTATCCATTTATACAGAGAACGTCTTAAAAATATTTAATTTTATTGATTATGTGTTGTGTATTTATTGTAGTTGCTTTCAGCAACATTGAAATGTATTTATTCAAAAAAACCTTTTTATTCATTCAGAGTCTCTTGCACAATCTTAAATAGTAAATTCTCAGTTTTGCTTTTCTTTTTTTCCTTTTTCCACTTCAAATGAGTTACTACCAGTCATCCCCGCTGGAGAGAAAGAAAGAATGACTTTAAAGATGGGCACCATCCTCTTACTCCTGAAGTCCCCACTGGAGTCATTTCAGGGGAGAGCGATTCAAATAACCAGCCTTGCGCTAAACCCCATGACCAGAGGAAATCACAGAGACACTTTGATAACAGATGGCAGCAGACTTCTCTCTAGGAGAACACTGAGCTGACCAAGCAGTTCACAAAAATGCTCTTGTCACATCATATGTGCAAGCCCATGGATTTTGCATTTTCAGCATAAATACAGCAGATGATGTACACTGTTACCTTGGATTACTTTGGCAGTGGTGTGCACTCTCTAAAACAAAGGCATGTCCTCTTCAGGATCCAAGCCCTGGAGGCAGGACTCCCATGAAGTCCATGCAAAATTAGAGGCAGCCTCAGGCTGGACAGTATATGAGTGTCTTCACTTGCCTGTGACAAAATTCCCTAGCGATAGGTAATTTGCCAGAGCAATCCTTATTCAGTTGCATGAATTGTTACATGGAACTTGAGGTCTGGATGTACAAGAATGAGTATTAGAAAATTCTGAAGCCTGGACTATCTCCTTTGTGTATGCATGTTGTGTATCCACACCAAGTGGAATATTGTAGCTGAAATTGTGTCAGAAATGACTTGCCTTGGGGTAAAATTATCTCCGTATAGTGTATGCACCCAAACAAGGTCCAGCAGTGCAACAATGAAGCCCAAAGCAGCAGACAATTAGCAGAAGCAGCACTTCAGCAGAATCCACTGTGTTTGTACTACAACTTGGCCAGCACGCTGTCTATCTATATTGGCAGGAACAACTCTCTTTATTCAGTGTGTCTAGAATAGGGAATAAAGTGACTGTTTACAAGCATATTGGATGCTTATCACTCAATTTAGCCTGTCTACATTACTCTTTGGTGGAAGGGTTGATAGGTTCTGTGCAGAAAATTGATGTTTCTGGAGAACGATGTGATACCATTGTTGTTAAGAGTAATGCTTCAGTTCAATCACAGTGTAAATACATTTTGTTATTGTAAGCTGTGCTGTTCTTTTGAGGTGGTCTTAGCAATATCTCATCATGTGAATAACTAATCAAGATCACAAGGGGCAACTATAGCTAAATTGAATTCTTCAGTAATGAAAACATAGAGTCATAATTTATTCAGAACAAAAATATAATCATAATAATAAGAAAGAAGAAAAAATGAAAGCAACATCCAGATACAGAATTTCAATTACAATGATACAGTCACTGTGATCTCAATATTAGGGAGATACAACATAAAGAATCGACAACTTAACACAATTAACCTGGACATAGATTTGACACTACATGCTTACACAAATGTAAATGCATTAGTGATACAGTGGTTTCTTATATAAGGCTCCTAGTAGCAGTAAGGATACAAGTATTTCTGATATGCATTCCCATGTCACAAAGTGAATAAATTTTTAAATAAACAAAGTCAAACTTAAGTGTCATTTGAGGCAGATTTAAAACAGCCTGTGCTGCCCAAAAGTCTTCGCTGCAGGTACATTAGAGTCACTTATTATTACATGAGGCTCCAGGGTAGCTAGAAGGCAACACATAGCGTGTGCAAGAGAGCCATATAATTATAATTTTATGAGGCATTTGTATTACTTTTGTATATCTCTATTTTAGACAGTACCATATAATGGTATTCAGACACATGAAATATATTCAAATGAACTACATAGCAATATTTGTATAAACAAAATTATTATTATTGTTAGTAGTAATACTCATATTTAAAAAGCCATTATAAACATAAAATTGATATATTTTTGAAGAATATATTTCTTCCCTCTATAGGCTTTTCATACGTTCATTCCTTACCAGAATACAACCTGAATTCCAGAAAAGTTGGGACCTTCTTTAATTTTGATCAAAATTAAAACTAAAAGCCAATATTTTATCCACAATGTTTTCACAAATGTCACAAATGCCATTTGACGTTGAGGAGCATTGTTTTTGAAGTATTCCACAATCTTTTTACGCACTCTTTCACAGCTTAGAGAGCCTCTGCCCATCTTTACTTCTGAGAGACTCAGCTTGTCTAAGACATCCCTTTTATAGCTAATCATGTTACAGACCTGATATCAGTTAACTTAATTATTTGCTAAATGTTCTCCCAGCTGAATCATTTTGAGCTTTCTTGCTTTTTCAGCCATTTGTTGCCCCCGTGCCAACTTTTTTGGGACCTATAGCAGGTATCAATGACATGTTCAACATGTATGTTTTTTTTTTTAATTATAGGACAGTGAAGGTTGAATTGACAGAGGTAGTAGGGTTTGGATTAAACTTAGGTTGACTTGCCACAAATGGAAAGCAGTCCATAAATGGCCAAGACCATTTTTACCTAATGTATAATTGAATTTAGCACTAGAATCGCTAAGGGGGGTCATTTTGACTCCCAGATATTTTAAAATAACTCTACCTCTGTTAAAATAAAACCCCTTTAGGTCATATTTCCTGGCTTTTCCTAAAATGGGTTTATTCATTACAGTGAATTTCGAAGTGTGGGATTAAAACGAA
>VUQH01018131.1:2163-12348 GCA_015106775.1 Etroplus canarensis | reverse complement strand
CTGTTAACATAGGGCTTCCTTTTGGCACAGTACAGTTTTAACTGGCATTTGTGGATGTAACTACGTATTGTGGTACTTGACAAAGGTTTGCCAAAGTAGTCCTGAGCCCATGTGGTGATATCGCTTATAGATGAATGACGATTCTTGATGCAGTGCCGCCTGAGGGATCGGAGATCACGGTTGTTCAGCTTAGGCTTGCGCCCTTGTCCTTTACGCACTGAAATTCCTCCAGATTCCTTGAATCTTTTAATTATGTTATGCACTGTTGAAGGTGAAATATCCAAATCTCTTCCTATCTTTCTTTGAGGAACATTGTTTTTAAACATTTCAATAATTTTCTCACGTATTTGTTGGAAAACTAGAGATCCTCGGCCCATCTTTGCTCCTAAAGGATTAGACCTTTCTTGGATGCTGCTTTTATACCAAATCATAATTACAATCAGCTGTTGACATCACCTGTTTCAAATCACATCATTATTTAACCAATTTACCTGATTACTAGCCCTAAATTGCTCCTGTCCCAACTTTTTTTGGAATGTGTTGCAGGTCTGAACGACAGGAAAGGCTGTATATTTACAAATGAAATGAAGTTGACCAGACAAAACATGAAATATTTTGTGTTCATATTGTCTGCAATGAAATACAAGTCAAAGTAAATTTAGAAATCACTACTTTCCTTTTTTATTTGCGTTTTCCATACTGTCCCAACTTTTTCTGATTTGGGGTTGTATAAGCTCAGAAGAAAAACTGTATGGGTTATATTTAATATAAATATAATATATTTAATATAAATAAAGCCATGAGTGAAAGCTAATTCCACCCTATGATTCAACAGCTTGTAGTGCTGTCTTTGAAGTAATGGCATCTATAAGGACTTTATCAGTCTCTCGTACCATTGTGGAGGAATTTTCACTCTCCTTTGTTGTGTTGCTCCAATTCATTGAAGTTTGCAGGCGTTTATTTACACACAGCTCTCTTAAGGTTCTGTCACAGCATTTCAAACAGGTTGAGGTCTGGACGTTGACTGGGCCATTGCAACACCTTGATTCTTTTTCTTTTTCAGCCATTCTGATAGAGATGCTTGGGATCATTGTCCTGTTGTGCAGATTTGAGTCTGGAATACTTCGGTATACAGATAAGTTCATGGTGGACTCAATGATTGTAAGGTGGCAAGGTCCCATGACTGCTTAACAAGCCCAAATCATCACCCCTGGTAACAGTTGCTTTGAGGTATATGTCCTGTATTAGGTTTTGCTGCATTATGGCCAGACTTCTCCACTTTGGTCTTGTCTGTCCGGAGGACATTGTTCCAGACGTCTTGTGATTTGTTCAGATGTAGCTTTTCAAAGCAAATATTTTTTAGAAAGCCACACAAAAACATTTTCAGAGTTATAGGCTCATAGGAGTGGGTTGAAAATGTGGCTCTTTTTAATAATTTTTTTCAGTATTTCCAGTTATTTGCTCTGGTCTGATTTACTGCTCTTATTCATGGTCCAGTGAGTTTCTCCTTTCACTGCACTGAGTCTCGCTGTGTGTGCACCTCCTCACACACGGAGTGGAGCAGATAGAGAGCATTTTATTTTAGTCTAAGTGGGATGAAATTTAACGCCTTTTCATTATTTTTCTAGTATGTTTGAGCCCTCATAACCTCATAAGCACAGGGGATAGCCACGTGAAGATTTTAGGGCAAGTTATAGCATATGAAAGATTGCCTTGTTGGTCCATCATTGGTACATATGGATGTTTTTAAAATACCTTCTTTCAGGTAAAATGCTGGGTTTTATTTCCAGCTATGAAACAATATGACTGCCGGGATGCTCTGAATTCCTCTCTGTATTCACACGGGCCTCGCAGGAAGCTCTGAGCTACCTTAAAAACAACATTAAAGTGAGGTCAGGGTGCTCCACGGCACTCAGGTGGGAGGTGTCCGCTCATCCAGCCGAGCCGCTCTCTCCTCTGAACTCGGCCGCCACATCTGTTTGCTGTTGGCGAGGGCAGGAGGAGATCAGCCACAGGATATTGAACATCCAGGCAGATGGGGTGACATCCTCCTCGGAGGGAATCTCATGAGGAAACATCCCGCCTGGCTGATGGACATCAGCTGAGGGACGATAGGGCCCTCACAGGGGTTCTTCCTCTCTTTTTTGAGGTAGAAGTCGGTATAAATCCAAATGTCACCGTTAGGCTCTGTTTGTGCTTTCACACAGTAAACAACCCCCCTTCTATTTATTCTATTTTAGACTCGCCACCGACCCCGGCTTCTTTTAAGGGATAGCTATTATTCAAAGGAGAATAGGTGCAGGGCCCCTGCCATAAATTCCAGCAAGTGGCCCTTAGAAAAGGGGGTACCGCTCTAAGGAATTGACTGTGTGCTCTGTGATTTTACTCCACTACTCCGTGACCTTTGGAGGCGAGACAGAGTCATTTGTTTGCCTGACAAGAGCTGCTCTAATAATTCAGGGGGACGCCAGCTGATGAGCCCAACTGTACTCGAGTACACCTAGAAAGAAGAGGCATTTATTCTCCCGACACAGGGAATACCCTCCCACTGTAGGCCCTTTGATTTCTGGAAGTCGCGGCCCTCCACAGGAGGAAGATATATCCTGCGTGTCAGCGACTGTTAGTTAATTTACACAGTAGCAAAGGTGTTTTTCTCAGGTGACTCACTGTGATATTTCAGAGCTGAAGTGAGCACAGAAAAACATAGTGCAGGATGTGCATGATTTAGAGTTGGATAAACAGTAAAAAATGGACATTTGCGACCTAGGAAATCATGAAAAGTAAAGTCAGATGTGTCGTCCAAACAAACTGCTCAGTGTTTGTGATTTAAAGTCACAATGACTCGGCAGAAAACCGGGGAGGTTAACTCTGAAGTTGTTGTTCCATTAAATAAGCTTATTGTAAGGCTCTCTTTGTGGGCTCTTCTCCTCAAATGAATCATTGTGAGGCTTTTGAAAGGAGCCGGCAGTCAACGGTGGGAGGCAACAGTTAATTACCCCGCTGGCTGAACTATTGACTTGCTAACCTGCTCTTTAGAGACTCCTACAAGTAAATTCACTGGTGTTTTCCTAGCTGCTCTCCTGTACCACCATTTTATACACATCAAAATGTACTTAGCCCATTTGTTGAGTCAGACCATCTACTAATGAAAATCACTGAAGCAAAACATTTACACAAAGCGAATTAAGCAGCTGAAAAAAATATAAAATGAATATCCAGAACTGTGTGAATACAGCACAAAGCAGTTTGAAAGTTTGGTATGAGCTCCTTTATTCTTCAACACGACCTGAACTCTCTTGTCATTTCTTTAAGTCGTCTTCAAGAATAGTTCTCCAGGCTTCTTGAAGGACATTCCAAAGCTCTTCTTTGGATGTTGGCTGTCTTTGTTCTGTTCCCTGTCCTCATGATCCCACACTGCTTAAGTAATGCTGAGGTCTGGGCTCTGGAGGGGCCAGTCCATGACTCACTGTGTTCTGTTGTGAGTGTGTGTTTTTTATTTTATCCAGGTTGGCTTTTACTGCTTTGGCAGTGTGTTTGGGATGACTGTCATGCTAAAGAAAATGAAGCTCCTATTTGTTGAATTTTCATAAAGAAACTGGAACAAATTGTGGTTTTTTTTGACAGGCTGCTAGTAACAAAGTGCCTAAAGATATCCCTGTTATATGTAGACAACAGTGGTTCATCCCATGTGTTAGGAACCTTTTTAATGCTTGAATGATCCATAGGATAGAGTTAAGTGGCCTAAACCAAAAACATACTTCTGAGATTGGTCAGGTATGAAGTCTGGATTGAAAATGAGTGAAAAGGCAGCCAACGTCCAAAGAAACACTGGAGCAACGCTAAACACTTTCAAAGTGTCAAATTTCATAAAGAAGAACTCAGAGGATATACTATACACAGACTTCAGGAACTTCTAGAGATACAAGGGTTGGGGACCAGACACCACAACAAGGGCTAACAGAAAGTGAGGATTCAGACTGATGACTAACGAGAAACAGGAAGGAGAGGAGCACAGGTTGGAACAATCAGGGAATCAGAGGAGACAGGAAGCGAAATTAAACACAATGCATGACACAGAGGACCGTGAACAAAACTACAAAGAGGCTCAAAGACATCATACAGTGAAGACACAGCAAGGCAGGGGTAATAATCACAACAAAAGAACTCAGGAAGTAACTCAAACCACAATTAGTCAAACCAAGAACTCTACGCGATTAAAATCCTAACAAGGAACCAAACATGAGTCCGAAATGTTTTAAAGTAACACATAAAACAATACAAATAAACATATAAATAAGGAATTCCTATAATAACATAAAAACAGAACATCCAAAACTAAATCAGAACACAAAAACTACCATACCAGAAAGCCTGGCGAATTACTGCTTAAGACGACTTTAAAAATGACAAGAAAATCAGAATATGAAGAAATGAAGGGTGGCTAAAGACTTTTGGACATTACTTTATATTAAAAGTTGACCCCATAACACTCTAAATATTTAATAAAGTCTGTCAACTAGCTGATACTTCTGCTTTAGTTATTGGAATGATATGATACTTAAATCAAAAAATATTTACTACATAAAACTGACATTTTTGAGCCCTATTCATTCTGGGGTGGTCCCTCTATGAAGCAAGAACTCCACAGAGTGGAAGTTCCTGATTACATCAGAAGTCAATCCTATTAACTGTAAAAGTGTGATAAAGTCGCATCAGTTTATCGATATTTCTGTTTTAGTTGTCAAAAGGAAATGAATTGCGAGTAATCCTCGTTTTAAGCCAGGAATCCTGAATCTTTGGAGCTAACATCGTCCTTTAGATCTTATTTAAGGCTGCAGATCCAACAGATTAGTCCACAGCTAAATGTGTGAACAGCAAATGTTCAGCCTGACTAATGATGATTTGCGAGGACACATCAGAGGGCCGCGGGCGTGAAAGGCTGCCATTACATGCTCATTTATCAACGCGACTTAAAGAGGAGTGTGTGTGGTGAAGGGCTTCCCATGAGGCATCAGTGCTGTCCTCTCACACCTGTTACACCGATTCATCCTGACAGCAGGCACACCTGTCAGTCAGACTCTCTGCTTTGTTTCAGAGGCAGTAAACTGACTTTTAGTCAGTGACAAACTCAGTGAACTGAAGGTTCATCAAAGTGTGTGACCTACAGCCTCCAGACTGTTGCTGGAGCCAAAAGGTCAAAGGTCTGGTTCTTTAATCTCCCAGTAAACCTTTCAACAGATACTGAAGATACAGTACATGGGGTGAGACTTTCGAATGACTAAACCTGCTCTTTAACGCCATACAAATAACTGTTATCAGTATTTTCAGGGTTAAATAGATGGGAGCGTTGCCAGCGGTGCCCAGTGTTTGACACCAGATTTACTCATGCTGGATTTGGATCGGGTCCAGTCTGATCCATCTGGCTTAGTAAAGAAACAGAGGGAGGAAATCAGGTTCCCAGATGTTTAGCTTTTCATCCTTAAAGGAAAATCCAAGTCACACTATAGAAGCTGAATGAAGCTTCATCTCCATCTCCATCCCAGCTTTGAAGATAAAGTTGTATTGTTCCAACTTTTCAGGCCACAGAGCCACTCTGAATGGTGCTGGTGGAAAGGTCAATAGTCGAATAAACTTTGATGACATGCGAGCTAACACCCCCACCTCCTTATCCCTCGACCCCTTTAACCCCCAGAGCTCTCCGTGCCGACCCCCACACCTCTGCTTCCATGGAGCAGATTGAGTGGTGAATAGCAGGAGTTTGGAGGAAGGCAAAAATCCCGCACGGTGAGCTGTCATTCATGGGTGGAAAAACCAGCAGCGGTCAGCTTTGTGCCAATCAGGCACCACATGGAGATTCCTGATGGTTTACATTCAGATTTTAGGCTCTTATTTGAAATGATGATCAATATAATAGTCAAATAGATGGATAAAGCGGTGGAGGATTCAGGGCAGGGTCATATCACCATGTGGGTGGCTGCTCAAAGCAAGTTCTAGAAAATCCCAGACCTAATTTTCCTTTGGGACTTCATAAAGCTTTATAGGGAATGTTGCTGAACATTTTAAGTGTTTACATGCACCACTGTGGGTTCTTATGGGATATGAAGGGTCTCAGACATTTTGATACCAGCTTTTAGCTGTGAATGTTTTCAGATTTGGCCCAATTTTTCCACACACTTCAAGTGTTGCTGAAGTTTTAACCTCTTGACATCCACCAAACCACCCAGACCGAGTGCTAAAATAAGCCTAACTAGAATATGTTACCTTTCAAGTCAACTCTCCAACATGCTTTTTGACCTCACAGATATTCTGTTATAGAAGTGCCTAACTTTTTCAGCTTTGTTTTTGTGCCGAAATCCCAACCAAATCAGTGCCAGCCAAATCACTTTAGGTGCAAAACCTAACAAAAACACTCTTCTTGCTCAAACCAAACCATGTCTTTTTACATACCTAATCCTAACCAAGTCATTTTTAGAGCCTAATCAGTTCAGTTTTAGTGCCTAAACCCAACCAAGTTGGTTTCATGCCTAACGTGAGTCAAGCCATTTTTACTGTTAACCCCAAGTTGATGTTTGTACCAGACTCAACCAAACACAATCAACTTGCCAGAGACTCTTATAGTGACCAAACTCAACCAAGTCCTTTCTACTGCCCAGCCCCACCCATATCATTTTACTGCCTAATCCAAACCCAGTTGCTTTTAGTGCTCATTTCTAACCAACTCATTTTTTTGTGCCTAACCCCAAATAATTTGTCTTTTGAGCTTAACCCAAACCAAGTTAGTTGTTTTTAGTATCTATTTCCAAGCAAATAGTTTTTTGTGTCCAAAAATTTACCAAGTAGCTTTTAGCACCTTCAGCGTGGGACTTGAAATGTGGTCTTTGTTATGAGCAGTGAATTGATTCACTCTACCAACCAACCCCTCTCACCTTCAAATACTGACTTTTTCACCCTTCAGAAGTTCTGAATCTTGATTTGGGCACACAGACGCGAATGAGCACACGTGAGACCACGCCCTTATTGTCTCCACTGTGCATCTTTGATTAGGTAAAAGGTCAGAAACCTCCAATCTATTTCCACAATGGTTGCATTAAAACTTCTTTAAAAGGAGTGTTTTCACTCAGCTGCTGCACTGTTTTGTTGTCTTGGCCTAAACTGGCACTCTTTGGGTATTTGATAAGAACCTCTTAAGTACTCTTAAATGCTTCCAGAGTGTGTCTTGAGTGTGCTTGTCCTAAATTATCACTTCCGTCTGAGTGTGCTCGACTCGTTTAGATTTAACTGCTCCTTTTGTGTCCTCCTGCTTCCACAGCTCTCGGACCATGGAGACTTCGCCGCAGAGAGCTGCCGATAAAAAAGACAAAATGGACGGTAGCGGATTCGCCGACCTCCCGAAGAAACCCTCGTCCTCAGAGGCAAGAGGTAAGAAGCGTCTTAAAACTTTTTCCCCATGTAGCGCCAGCATCAGGCCTCCGCATGCTCTGAGTGGAGGTCTCCCTGGTGCTCAGCCAGGGGGCAATGAGGGGAGCGACCCAACTGATGAAATATACATTTCAAAGATAAGGCGCCATCTCAGGAGCCGATGCTCGTGGCTCTCCTCAGGTACCAGCAGCAGTCAGAGGTGACTTACAGTAGATGTGTGATAGGAATCCTAAGTAGACCCGGAGCTTAGAAGAGTATCGTTAATGGCCCTGGTGTGTACAGTCGAGGAGTGTGGCACCATTTGTAAACGCTGATGAATAGATAACATGACAGGAGAAGTGGCGGCGAGGGGGGTGCCGGGGCAGGTGAATGTTTGTGTTGTTGAACTAAATGAAGAGTAGCACCGATGCTGTCCCACAGGGGAGGGATGAGCAGAAAGAGAGGATCCATGTTTTAAAGATGTCAGTGAACGTGTGATGAAAGCTCAGCATAATGAGGCTCAAAGACCTTGTTCTTACCTCCAGAGTATAAAGTGGCCGCTGGAGCTGAGGACGACATGGCGCTTCAGAGATTGACAAAGATGCAAGCCGATGGGCCGGCTTTGAAATGCAAATTAAACGTGTGATTTAGTGACATTTTTACTGATTCATGAAGGGCTTGGTGGCCTGCCATTATAAAGAAACACTCATTAATTGGTAAAGAGGCGGCAAAGCTGGAAACGGAGCCCGTAAGTCGGCACCTTGCCAAATCACAAAGGATATTCTAGTTATTACAGCTTGTATTTTGTCAAGTTTTATTGGATATTATAGCAGTGTGTCATTTCGGTAGAGAGACAGAGGAGATAAAGTTGGTTTTCTGTCATTTTCCAAAAATTTCAGTCGTTCCACAACTTTGATTCTGTTCTAGCTGCCTGTACCGTAATTTAACCAGTTCATTTACAACAGACATGTACTGTAGGTATTAAAAATCCTGCCACTGGACTTGGTGATATAAATATCATGGACTTTTAGATGATAATAGTTTAGACATGATCTGATTGGAAATACAGTATTGTTCATTTTATTCTAAATCGGACCACAATTTACAAAATAAGCATTGTGCTTTATTCAGTAAGACCTAAAACTGGAGAGTGGGACCATAGATGCATCAAGCAAATTGAGGTACAGACCAACTGAAAAATAAGTTAATATTCTCAACGGCTTCTATACAATAAAACCTATTTTTTTACAGCTGCCCCCTGCTGGCCAGATAAGGAATGTAGCTTTAAGACACTTCAGCTTCATATATTGTTGACCAGCTAATGGCTTGGCTGTTTAATAGATCACAAGTGAAATAGCTGATATGTATTAAAGGTAATATTGTATTTTACGAGATTATCGTAATGTGAAAATGGGTTATGATACTCACTATGTCAGATATGCATATCTGCAGCTGGACAGCATGAGAGTGAACCTTTCTGAAGCATGAGGAGTGCTTTAGGGTTGTGCCACTTTTCATTTGCCTCACTGTAGTTTCTTTCTGCTAGTTTGATTTTAAATTATAGCTTAATGAAACTGTGTAGCTGTGTGCAGAGCTCTTTTGTGTCCTCACCTCAACTTTCTGAGTGTGTGCGTTTGCTCAATTTTACATGAGTTCGTAGGACTACACATGATATGGTTTTAGCCGTTCACTTGATATTTGTCCAATTATGGTCAAATTATTATATCTCCCAAACAGGAGCCATTGTGCTTTTTTGAAGAGCTGGCGCTGCTGCCCTGTCTGCTGTTGAGAGATGTAACATTATCACAATAACTCATCACAGATTTCAAGACGTTTTACCAAACTTGGTAGATATATAGCCTCAGAGTAGCAGTAGGTTGGTGTTTAATTTCAGCTCTCTGGCCCAAATATGAATGGCATGTATTTTAAAATAGAGGAAACATTGTATGTATGAGACAAATATCACTTCAGTGTCTGCTTTTATGCCACCCAAGTGGCATAAAATATGATCTAGAAGTAAATATTTTCCTCCTTATTTTACCTTATTTCTCCAGGTTTTAATCCTCTTAGAGTAATGGACAGTAATCATTAGGGAAAATTAGACCTCTTCGGCACATGAGATTGTTTGTAAAGTTCACCCGCATGTGATCCAAGTTATACAATTCAATTCAGTTTTATTTATACAGCGGCAATTCACAACAAAAGTTGCTTCAAGGCGCTTCACACTGTAAGATAAAGATCCTACAGTATTAGAGCGAAAACTCCAACAATCAGATGATCCTCTATGAGCAGCACTTAGCGACTGTGGGAAGGAAGAACTCCCTTTTAACAGGAAGAGACCTCCAACAGAACCAGGCTCAGGGAGGGGCAGCCATCTGCCTCAACCGGTTGGAGGGGAGGGGAGGGAGAAATGAGAGCAAAGAGAGACTCAGACTATGGGAGAGAAAGGTGTTGGCCCGGGTCTGGGAGATATTAATTGCTGCATTTAGTTCAATGTCAGTTTTAAACATGGCCTACGTCACTTTCTCTTCATGCTGAAAAGTCTGTAGCATTGTTTTTGTTTTGGCCACATGGTTGGCATTATGCAGGGTGGCTAGTGCTACCTCAACAAGTACTCGTTATCTAACAGCACACCATGATAGTAACGCATACTGATTCTCTCATAATCGCTAATCGGACTACCTGTTACTCGATTGCATCTAAGCGCCGACACGCCCATTCAAGACACAAATTTATATGGAAATGTTCCCCTTGTGTCCTGAAGGGGGGGGGGGGGGTGGGTTTTTT
>VUQH01018130.1:2443-27015 GCA_015106775.1 Etroplus canarensis | reverse complement strand
CACAGCGATCACTGAGTTGGTCTTCAACCCAACTGTGCTCAATGTCAGGGTCATAGAGTAGAGATGGGCGATATGGTCAAAATTTCATATCGTGATAAAAGTCATCTTATATCACGATATAACTCTTGAAAGTAAGAATATCTTTCGCGAGAGTGTCCTGGGCTGGCAGGCAGCATTATCCTGGCAAGTGTAAGAAACCAGAGCTCCCGGGGAAAACAGGGGAGAACAAGTAAACTCCACACAGAAGGGCCCAGCCTGGGTTTTAAACCCAAGACCCTCTTGCTGTGATTCAACAGTACTGACCGCTGAGCCACAGTGCTGCCATAGATAGATAGGTAGATAGATAGATATGCATTTTTTGTAAATTAATTAATAGTTTAAATAATGATCAGATTTAAAAATGCACTGTTGCCTCACAGCAAGAGGGTCCGTATTTGAATCTAGCAGCCTGCCAGCTGAGGCCCTTCAGTGTGGAGTTTGCATGTTCTTCCTGCGTTTGGCTGGGTTCTCTGCAGGTGCTCTGGTTTCTTCACACAGTCCAAAGACATGCAGAGGGATTAGGTTAATTGGCAATTCTAAATTAACCGTAGATGTGAATGTGCACGTGACTGGTTGTCTGTCTCTCTGTGTTGGCTCGGGGACAGGCGGGCGAATATATTTATATATATAGATAGATAGATAGATAGATAGATAGATAGATAGATACACAATGAATTAATAGTTTATGTAATGACAAATTTAATATATTATCATCAAAAATGCATGGTACACATTCATCTGATTGTTTTTTGCCTTTTATTTTCAATTTCTGGCCAAATGTTTAATTAACAATGTAAAAATTAGGGAGGTCAAAATTAACATGTTAATCCAGATTAATCAAGTAGTATGATTCATTTGATTAAAATTTCGATGTGTGCACAATGACTAAAAATCACACAATTCCACTCACTGGTGCGGATCGGTGCTCCAAGGCTATCTGGCGGCAGAACTAACTCGATCAAGATGGATCGTATTGGCCCTGTCAATGGGAAGTTTGAGTACAAAAAAAAAAACTCAGACCAAACAATCAACCGACATGAAGTAATTTGCACGCTGCAGGAAGGAATTTTCTTTTCACCGAAGCTTTCACTCCAGCTTGAAGTACCACGACAGCAAGAAGCAGACATTAGTCGGGGATTCCTCCGCGACTGTGACGTGCCAAACCGCCCTCACAGAACATCAGGTTTAATTTTGCAATCTGAACACCATATCTGTTCATTAGTTTAATAAAATGCATACACACAAGTCTATATATATATATCACCTTTTGTCATGAGTCTTTTTTGCCCCCACAAAATGAAACACAATTAATAATGAATGGGTATTAATTGTGGGTAATCTAAATTAATCTGACCTGTGAGTTATATGGTTAAACATTTTAACTGTTTGACAGCCCTCATAAAAATATTAAACCTGAAATACTTTTCAAAACAAATTAATACAGGCCAAACATAAATATTGCATATTGTGTCAATACTGTATAAAAAATCAAATGTAAACATGGACTTGTGAAGCCTAAACTGCAGCAGAGTATTAAACCATGCTGGTATTCACATTTCTGCATGCACCCACATGGTTCCCTGTAGACTACAAAACATCATCCAAAATGATGAACAATTACCGGTACAGATGGACACTACCAGTTGCTAGTCAGGACCAGAAAGCCAGTTAATCTCGTTATTCCTGGTTTATTAATGTACGCCAGCAGTCACCTGTTTGGATGAAGGGTGTTATGACACCATCCTGCACTAAATGGGGCTTCAGCCTCTCCCTGTGATGGGAGGTTATAAACTGGAAAGTAGACTGGCAGTGTGGGACAGATGGCAGTAGCTGGGAGCGGCACAGTTTTGCGTACTTTGGCGTAGAAAATGAGCGGGTGTGCGTCAGCTGTGTCAGGACTAAACTGAAATGCGAGCATGCGACCGAAGCAATGTGTAACCAGAGCCTGCAGAGCCGCGTGGAGCTCGTTTGCGAGAAAGGAAGGTTGTTGCTGCTCATGTGTGACACTCATTTGTTCTGCAAACAAATGGGACACTGCAGCATTATACGTGGCGCAAAGTGCCGCACATTTCATCGACATTTAAAACATAATTTGGTTATCAAAGAATGTGATTAATGGTTTCAAACAGAAAATGTTTAACTGAGTAGTCAATTAGTGATCAGGGACATCCCTAATAAAGAAGATAGTTTGCAACACCATTCCATGCGTCCATTTTCTATTGCTTATCTAATTTGAGGTCACGGGGGACACCCTGGGCAGGCTGCCACTCAGTCACAGAGCTGAGCTGGCAGGCTGCTGGACTCGAACGTGGACCCATTTGCTGTGAGGTAACCACCATACCACCATGCTGCCCTCTTTTTGTAATACCAATTCGGCTGCTCCCTTTATTTTTTTCCACCAAGGGGTCGCCACAGCAGATTAATCCGCATTGATTTTTACACCAGATGCCCTTCCTGATGCAACCCTCCATGGTGAGAGGGGCTTGTGTCCCCACCTGGGACCAAACCAGGGACCTTTCGCTTGTGAGGCGAATGCGCAAACCACTATGCTACCAGGGACACCGCCCTATGTCTGCAACACCACGAAATAAAATATGGAGCAGAATACGAAATCATATTTTTATGTCTACATCATCTTGCCCCGCCCTATTCTAGAATTTCGATCAGATTTTAGTAAAACTTGCACACAACCAATCACCCATCACGAGCCAGGTGAGCTGCTGCATCACTGACGTTCCGGTTAATTCCAAAATCAGCTCATTTAGATCCTGAAATATTTTTATTTTACAGTGTTTGGAAAGCAGTGTTCAACTCAAGCCTCATGTTGCCTTACTTATTAAAATAATAATAATTTCCTGTCTTTTCCGCTGAGTGAGGAATCCAGCTTATTAATTATAAACTAGTATTGAATCAGTGCTCAGAGGCGGCAGAAGCCAGGGTATCAGCATCATGCACCTGGGTAGCCAGGGTTGCCAGCCTTAACCTACAGTGGACAGAGAAAGTGAACACACCTGTTAGAATACCAGGAATTTCTGATGTAAAAAAAATGAGACCACAATAAATCATTTCCAAGACTTTTTCCAGCTTTAATGTGACCTATAATCTGTACAGTCTGATTTAAAAAGAAGTAAATCCGTTATGGGGAAAAATACAAAAATTAAGTTTTGCACACCCTAAAACTAAAAATTCGCTGAAGCACCTTTTGCTTTAATTACAGCGTTTGGTCTTTTTGGGTAGCAATCTATCAGCATGGCGCATCTTGACTTGGCAGTAGTTGCCAAAATGCTCCAAATCTGTCAGATTGTGAGGCCATCTCTTGTGCACAGCCCTCTTCAGGTCACCCCACAGATTTTCAATTGGATTTAGTCCTGGACTCTGGCTGAGCCATTCCAAAACTTTAATTTTCTCCAGGTGAAGCATTTCCTTTTGTCATGATGCGGCGGCCAAGCAGAGAAGAGGACCCAAATGCAGGACTCCAAGGCAGAAGAGTGGGAACAGAAAGAGACCTTTAGTCCAAGGTTGCTTCAGTAAAATCCAGAACAAAAAGTCACTTAGTGCACTCAAAGCAGTAATATACAAGATACTAGAATCGAAAGAAGACCCACAGATCCCAGCACTTCTGTTGACTTGGATGTACGCGGGGGGGTCATTGCTATGCTGAAAGGGGAAATTGCTCTTCAGCTTCAGCTTTCTAGCAGAGATCTGAAGGTTTGGGGCCCAACTTGACTGTTATATGGAACTGTTCATAAGTCCCTCCACTCTGACTAAAGCCCCTGTTCCAGCTGAAGAAAATGAACCCGAAAGCATGGTGCTGCCATCACCATGCTTCGCAGTGGGTATGGTGTTCTTCGGGTAATGCGCAGCAATGTTTTTGCACCAGAACTGCGGCCAAAAAGTTCAACCTTGGTTTCGTCAGACCATAACACATTTTCCCATATGCTTTTGGGAAATCTGAGATATTTTTTTGCAAAAATGTAGCTGGGCCTGGATGTTTTTTCTTTGTAAGAAAAGGCTTCCATCTTGCGAACCTACTCCGTAGTCCAGACACATGGAGAATACATCAGATTGTTGCCATATATACAACACAATTGCCAGAAATTGCTGCATTCCTGCAGCTCCTACAGTAATGCTGTAGACCTCTTGGCAGCCTCCCAGGATGTCCAGTTCTCTGCTGTAGGACGCAACCTGAGAAATTGTCAGGAAAATCCTACTAGAGTCATGTATCTGTGTGTGTTGAGAGTGCAGACCCAAAAGGAGGATGAGATTAACTAAAGGAGGGTTTTATTAAGCAAAAAGATTTCCAGAGTAACAAAGTCCATGAACGTAAACTCCAGAAAAGAAGAAAAACGGGAAGCAGAAACATAACTGAGAACATGACACAAGAGCAAACTGACGAAAGACAGGAACACAGCAGGAAAACGTCTGGAGAACTCAATAACACAGGGAGGCTCACCGAGTACAACTAAGAACAGGAACGCAATAACAGAATAAAACATGGCGGGGCACAACTAGAGGAATGAAATGAACAAAGGAAACAATCACAGATGATAACAAACGAGAATGCAAGAGCCCCCCAAAGAAATAAGAAATTCAAAAAGCATTAAAGAACTCCAAAACACACAAAACCAAACTACAAAAACGCAAGACCATGACAACGAGGGCAAATGAACTTTCTTTGGGGTTAATCAGGGTCCCTTTAATTGATGGCAAGGAAAATCTGTAGGGTGACCTGAAGAGGTCACAGTCTGACAGATTTGGCGTCCTTTTGCAAGGAACAGTGGGTAAATATTAAGTCAAGACATGCCATGCTGATAAACTCCTACCCAAAAAGACGGAAAGCTGTATTTAAAGCACAAGTTGCTTCAGCAAATTATTAGTTTTAGGGTGTGCGCACTTATGCAACCAACTTATTACCTCCTCTGAGAAGGTTATGTTTTTGTCGGCACTGGTCTGTCTGTATGTCTGTCTGTGTGCAAAATAACTCGAAACTTTAAGAACGGATTTGGCTGAAATTTTTTTTATGGATTTGGCCTAATGAAAGGAAGAGGTGGTTAAATTTTGGGAAGAAGCGGGTAATGGGATCATGTCGATCAAAAAGTCCTGAAATCAAAAACTATTGCAGTAATAGCGATATCAGATATCTGTATGCATTCATGATCATCAAAGGCACTATGATGATCGTGCCTTTGATGTCAGTGCCTTTGATGATCATGCCGTGGATCATGTTTGGCAGAGGTCTGCGCTCTATGAGTGCTTTTCTAGTTGTACATTTTTTTAAATGTTTTTCCTTTGTTTATGTTTTATTCAAATTGCACAGGTTATGGGTCACATTAAAGCTGGAAAAGTATGGTCTACTTTTTTATATCAGATAAACCTGGCATTTTAACAGGTGTGTAAACTTTCTGCATCCAGCTTGTAATTGTGAACTCCATATTTTAGTCTAAATGTGATTACTTCTCCCTCCAAAAATACGCCCAAAAATCCTTTACAACAACAACCAAAACATTATCAATGACGCTTTCTGGTTTTGGAATCCACGTTGTGGTTTTGTCCATCTTTTATAGACAGTTTGTGAGGAAAAGTTGATCATTACACTGTATCTCCCAGACGAAAGTCAGGAGTTGTCGTGGTCCATGGTAGAGATTTGTGGCATTATCTCAATAACTGATTACAGCGATTGAGAGGCTTCACCAAACTTGGTCAAGTATACCCCCAGAGGAGTACCAGGTTGATATTAAATTTCAGCTCTCTGGACAAAAGGGAAATGTTGCTTATGGATCTTAAAAGGAAAAAAGACGTTAAAGTATGAAAAATATAATATGCATGAGACAAATATAATTTTAGTGTCTACTTTTATACCTACCAAGTAGTGAACAAAGCCCAACTCCACATAAAGACATTAAATGCTAAGAATTTAAATCAGAACTAATGTCTTTTTCTAGCTTTTAATGCACTAACAGTAACTTGCAGTAAACATTTGTTGCACAAAGATGTCTTCCCTGATCTGAGAGATATTAATGGTCTTTTGCAGGTGAAAAGTGTCACATCTAGTTATGATGACTAATCATTCTGTTGTAATATGAAGACAGTAACAGGCAGTTGGCTTAGTGAATACTAACTCCTAATTGAGACTCTGTTAATTTGCCTTGTGAAGGATTGGCACGGCAGCACAGTGGTGCAGTGGTTAGCGCTGTCACCTCACAGCAGGAAGGTCCACGTTTAAAAAGACTTTTCAGAATTCAGAATGTGAGCGTGAATGGATGTCTGTCTCTCTGTGTGTTAGCCCTGCGATGGACTGGCGACCTGTCCAGCGTGTACCCCCACCTTTCTCCCAGTGACAGCTGGGCTAGGCTCCAGCGCTCCCCAGAAACCTGAATTGGATAGGTGGCTGGATGGCGGGACTAGCTGTCATTGTCACCATCAGCAAAGACGTCAAGCATGTCTGCTGTCAAGACTGAAGCAATGCATACTTGTGAATCCTTCCTCACACAGTCGTACTCTTCTGCCTTGATGCTTCTTTTAACGCCACTGGCAATATTGTGCTGCTTTTTGTAGGCCGTCTTTTCCTTTCTTGACTGAATTCACTGTTCCCATGAAAATAAATCAACCACAAATAGAGCATAAACTCAAGCATTAAAACAATTAGACAGGTTCTAAACCAAAAAGAATTCTCACCAAGATATGCAAATAACTTCACTTAGAGACAAAACTGAAAGAATGCTGCCAGAATGGTGAGAATTGTCCCTCATTCAGGGCTGTGTGCACCATTGACACAGTGAGTTCTTGTTCTCACTGTGTGTATTCTTGGAATGTGAGAATCTGAGATTTCTTTAGACTCAGCTCTATATTTAGAGATGGTATTATAGATGGTATTATAGAGATATGGAGAGCAGCATGTGGAAGGGTTTCTAATATTTAGGTCATCATGGTATTCCTGCCTATAACCCTGAAATCATTTTTATTCAAAACAGATTAATCATTGTAACAATGAGCATGATGCCATGCCTCTTGATTTGATAAAACTCTAGTTGACATGTTCAAAGAGCTTCTTCTGTTCAACCAGCAGTCTGTAATCCAGTCAAGTTCCACTGACAGTGAAGATTGTCAGGACCAGCAGATATTCACGTTTGATGAGGCTAGAGTTGACATTTTTCACGAAAAAAGCATCTAATTATCAAAATAGTCCTCAATAGTCAGCAAAAAATAGTTATAACTTATCAGGGCTTATTGACATAGACTGTATTTAAAAGATGGATGCAGCCATTAATGACATCACCCAATTGATTCTGGACTCTGGGCATTTTGAAGCCCCAGTGTTTGCATTTTGGCGAGCACCAGAATAGCAGGTTAACTGAAACCACAAGTGATCGTATTTAGATAAAAGGGCAGAGTGCTAAGTTATCAATGTTAGCAAGATTTTTAGCAAAGTGCATTCAGACATTCTGTGGGTACAATTCAAAGATACAGACACCAGCTAGCTACCGCTAAGTAACAGACTGATTACCTTCCAGAATTGGTTTTAACTCGTCCATCTGAAAGACCAATGAGCTAATGCCAATGTTTACAGTTCACATGAATCACTACTCCTTTGAGAGAAAATCATGCTCAAGTTCAAGGTCCCATTTTTCTTTCCTTTTATGGGCACTTTTCCATTTCACAAGAACTTTATGTTGTTTAGTCACCTTGCAATGTCTTTTCAATGTATTTTCAGCTCATCTTGCCAAAGGCCTGATGAACCAATGCCATGGTGAGGGTGAGGCATTCACATCCATCCAGCCATCTGTCCACATTTCACAGGAATCGCTACACCTCCTAGAATGTTGGTCAGATTTTACTGAAACGTGCACACAATGATCCCCCATAATGGGTCTTCGTCCAAATTGCACTTAAGCTCAAGATCAAGGTCACATTTGTTGATTTATAGGCTCTTTTCCATTTTCACAAGAACAGCTACTTCTAAGATTATTGGTCTGGATTGCAAAGTTCTTAAATGAGTGTTTGCATGTGCCCCTCTACTGTCTATAAATAAATGTCATCATCAGTATTATTTATGGCATAATAATTTTTTAAACTAGGCTAAGGCCAGTCAAGACCTGAGGTCATTTTCCAGGTTTTGACTGTCTGCAAGCCTGCATGACTTCTCTGTGGATTTTAACTCTCATTCATTTGTGCAATACAGCCAACCAGTAAAAAAAAAAACATCACTTTTTTCTGCATTAGATGTTGTGCTAAGTAACAGCCTAACAAAATGCTAAATTTCACTGAATACTTATGCACGCACCACTTTTTGTTTGTTTTCAGAATCAGAATCAGAATGATTTTAATTGTCAGTGAAGGTTTCACAGACTAGGAATTTTCCTTGGTGCACTGGTGCAACAAACATAGAACAAACAAACGTAGAACAAGGAACAAGAGAGATAAATAAAACTGGAGCGAGAATAAGATAACTAATAAGGCAATAAAACTATAAAAACTATAAGACTTGTAACTTATAAAACTCTGTATATACAGATGTACATGTAGGCAACACTAGATGCAATGTGAATGTGCAATTGTAAGTGCAGTTTCGGTTGTGGGTGAGTTGCTGTTCATGATTCTGATGGCCGAAGGAAAGAAACTGTTCCTGTGGCGGAAGGTTCTGGTCCTAATGGACCTTAGCCTCCTGCCTGAGGGGAGAGGGTCAAATAGTCCGTGTCCAGGGTGAGAAGGGTCATCTGTGATCCGACCTGCACGCCCTCGAGTCCTGAAGACATACAGGTCCTGGAGAGATGGAAGGCTGCAGCCGATCACCTTCTCAGCAGCACGCACAATGCGCTGCAGTCTCTGCTTGTCCCTGGCAGTGGCCGCAGCATACCACACGGTAACGGAGGAGGTGAGGATGGACTCAATGACTGCACCATCATCTTGGTCGGCAGCTTGAGTTTCCTCAGCTGCCGCAGGAAGAACATCCTCTTCTGGGACTTTTTGATGATGGAGCTGATGTTCGGCTCCCACTTGGGGTCCTGGGTGATGGTGGAGCCCAGGAAGCGGTAGGAGTCTATGATGGAGATGGGGGAATTTGTTAGGGTGAGCGGGGTTGGTGAGGCTGTGACTTTCCTGAAGTCCATAATCACCTCCACTGTCTTCTGGGCATTCAGCTCCAGGTTGTTGCGGCTGCACCAGGACACCAGCCCGTCCACCTCCCTCCTGTAGGCAGACTCATCACCATCTGAGATGAGCCCGATGAGGGTGGTGTCATCCGCAAACTTGATTAGTTTTACGGATTGGTGGCTGGAGGTGCAGCAGTTTGTGTACAGGGAGAAGAGCACGGGGGAAAGTGCACAGCCCTGGGGGGGATCCCCAGTGTTAATGGTCCTGGAGTCGTAGACAGTCTTCCCCAGCCACACATGCTGCCTCCGGTCCGTCAGGAAGTCAGTGATCCACCTGCAGATGGAGTCAGGCACGTTGAGCTTGAACTATTTTGTGTAAAATATTTGTGTAAAAGCAAAAACAGTTTCATTTCAATTACAGGTTGTAATGAAAAAAAGAAAAACAAAGGGTGATTACTTTTCCAAGCCACTCCTGACTCACTTTTAGAGCCAGGCTCAAGAGGCCAATAGAGGAACTCCAGCTTTTGGCACACACACACAGTGTGGGCATGTCTTGGCAGACCCTGATGGCTCATATGTGTCTCTCTCTGCTCTCCTTTCTCTCTTCTCTCTCCCCTCACCCCCACCCGGTCGAGGCAGATGGCTGCCCCTCCCTGAGCCTGGTTCTACCAGAGGATTCTTCCTGTTAAAAGGGAGTTTTTCCTTCCCACAGTCGCCGAGTGCTTGCTCATAGGGGATCGTCTGATTGTTGGGGTTTTTTCTTTAACATTGTAGGATCTTTAACTTACAGTATAAAGTGCCTTGAGGCGACTTTTGTTGTGAATTGGCGCTATATAAATAAATTTAATTGAATTGAATATATGTATATTTCAAAGGAGTGGAACCACTTAAACTTAGGTTTTCATTTCACTGATGTCTCTCAAAACTTCCTCGCCGTGATTATGTGTGTCCACTGCACTCATCATTTCTGTCTCTCTCACACTTTTATTTGTGCTGCAGCCTGGACCACACTCATCAGAAAGGTGCGGCTGGAGATTTCACTTCTCACATCCTTGTTCTGGGCTCAATAACCATTTGGGAAAACAGTCTTAACAAAGCAACATATGAAAACAATACAGTTTGAATATTCAAATGTTTCTGTCGTGCCTCGGGGGGAGTAGCGCAAAGGGAGCAGAGTTTGTCTCTCTTTGTACTCTCTCACACCAATTACAGCACAGCAGGGGATGGATTTGAAGAGATGAAAAACAACAAGTTTTGCTTTCTGCTGAAGAAAATCACAAAGAGTGACACTGTACATGAATGGGTTAAAAAAAGGCATTCTGACTCAGACTTTGATGCCTTTTCTCCGAGCTAGAGGCGTCACACGTTCGACTTTTGGGTGATTTGGGAGAAATTCCAAATCGACAGATCTTAAAACTGCAACTCCAACTGCAGCGTAGTTTGTTTTTAAAGGAAATTAACACTTATTCAAATCATGACTTAAACTGGATAACAACTTAAAGATATGAATGGCTTCCAAAATGCATTTATTGTAATTTTTTAGTTGACACAAAACATAGAGCAGTCAAACTTTGTTAAACGGATAAACAAATAATAATAATCCTAAATTGCGGCTTATGAAATGCATTCCACCAAACTCCATTTTTAATTTGAATTAAAACACTCGTTCAGAATCAGATTAACTCAGAATAAGAACTGATGTGTTGCTTTAGCTGGAAGGCTGCAGGCGTGGGTTATGCAGATTCCTAAAGAGGGGAGTTGTATTACCCCGAGAGAGTCCTCAGAATATTATTTTACATTTCTGAAGACTATTGCAATCTGCCTCTGAATTATCCATTGCAGCTAGGAGAGATAAAAATCCATCAGTATGCAAAGATTGCTTCCGTACAGAAAAAGCTGCTCTGCAGATAATGAAGTAGTTTTGTTAAATATTGTACATACTAAATGTTTTAAACCAGTGGCAAGGATCAGATCAGAACTGATATGGGAACATAGTCCACTAGGCGTGAGCAGAGGCTAAAAAAACAATGCATTTCAAATGTCCACAATGCAATTCACTCAGATCCTCTAAAGCTGCCTCTATGGATTGTTATGAATATTGAACAGCGCTGGCCTATCTGCTAAAGCCTCTTGTTTGCTCAGCAGATTGAAGTGGAAAATAGATTTGAGTCATAAAAGGAGCCTTTGCATCTTCCTTTGACAGACAGTTTTTTGTTCTTCTAAGACATTATAATTGATAAGCCGATGCATGCATGTGATCGCGAAAACACGTTTTTTTTCCTTATCTCTCCCAACCCTACGAGTCCGTAATATTCCCAGTTTCAGTTTGCGTGCGGACGCAGATAAGAAGTACATTTTAGACACACAGTCTGTGTCTCCAGCTTCATAAAGAGGAAGACGGAGACAGCGCAGTCATATTTCATCTGTTTTTGTAGCTCAGACCCAGCAGAGATAAGGGCCTGAAAAGCAAACAAAACTGACCTGGTAAGTGTCTGTTTCAAACTATGATCAGTTAGCAGTAATGATAAATTGTCTCTTGCGTTGATACTAATTGATAAACCAAACTTGAAAATGACATGTTGGAGGCCTATAGCCTGTGAATTGCGGTTGTGATGTCACCCGTTACTTTCCAAACTCTGTGTTTAAACCCTCTGGAGTCGACAGACGTGTCGGGAGCCCACATCCCGTGACCAAACTCCTGCTTTTATGCGCCGCGCATCAATCCTGTGAGTTGGACGTGATGGGGCCCCACCCACCATGTCCAATTGAAAAGCAAGAGTTCAGTCACATGATGTTGACTCCCCAGCACGTCCATCAACTCCAGAGGGTTAAAGCCTCGACGTTAGCATTTTAGGCATGCTGGCTTTTTGGAGCCAGATGTGAGCATATCTAGAAGCAAGGATGGATAATTATTCAGCTAATGCTAGCTAGTTTGGTTAGCAATCTGCAAGCTTTTCCCCATATCAGGCCATAACATTATTGTCCAATAATTTACATAAAAATGCTCCATAAGTACTTACACTACAGATACAATCGAGAGGTAACGTTCATTGGACCAAAGCTACATCAGCACGGCTGAAATCCAAACAAGTAAGCGTTTTTTGTTTTTTTTTTTAAAATCAGTCCCTGCACAGTTTTTAAGAAGGGGGACTTTAGTGATACAGACAAACTAGTTTTTCTATCAGCCTGTAAGCATATTAATTTCATAACTGAAGTTAAGCATTTTAACACGGGAGTCTATGGGGATTTACTCTCCGTCAGAGCCACCCTCAAGTGGCCAATAGCCAAATTGCAGCTTTAGGGATTCAGCTTCATTTTTAATACCAGGGGGGTGGGGTTTGTGGGGCATAATTTTTGCATACTAAAACAAATGAAAATGTGAATCATGATTATGAAAGTGACTGAGATTTGAATTAATTTGGTGCATGCAAACACAGAAACAGATGATTAGATTTTTAAAAATAATTTTCATGAAATAACAATATTGTTATTTCGGGAGCATTTTTCCTCGCAGCCTAAAAGCAGATGGTGACAGAGAAAAGAGAGTCCTTGCTAAGGGACTGCCATCTGTAATAGCATCAGAATCCCTGATATAAACTGTTATTTCTTATCTTATGTTAATTATTAGCCACGTGTCTGAAGTCCCCACACAAATTAGTTTTTAGCTCATCCAGCAGAAAGGCAGATAAGCTAATGCCACAGCAAAACATCTGTTGTCCGTCCATCTGTGCATCCCTCCAAAATTCACAAGAATTGCTGGTCCTCCTGTTGTATGTGTCAGATTATAGTGAAACTTGCAGGTCTTCCTGCAAATTGTGCTGAAGTTAAAGGTTACATTTGTTGTTTTAAGGACGCGTTCCCATTTTCTAGAGTATGGGTCTGGATTATAACTTTTATAAAATCAGTGTTTGCATGTGCCCCCCATCATCTGTACATAAATGTACTTTTTAAAGTTTTAAGCTATGTTAGGGCCAGTCAAGCTCTTGGACCGGGCTGTAGGCATAGCATGGGGTCCTGGAAGCTAATAATAGTGCAATAACCCGGTTCACCAACATGATCAGTATAACTTCCTGTTTTTATGAGTGAAAAACTTAGAGGACAATTTGCAACATTCCACTGTTGCTATTGGCTATAATCATGGAGGGAGTGGTCCAACTGGTTGACTCCCACATTAGGAAGACACAGTCAGGGTTTTCCTGTCACCAATATTTTGAACGTACCTTTCGGCTCCTCCCTTGTATTCTCCACCAAGGGGTCTCCACAGCAGATTAATCCGCTTTGGTAATTTGGCAGAGGTTTTACACCAGATGCCCTTCCTGACACAACCCTCCATGGCGAGAGGGGCTTGTGTCCCCACCTGCAATTGAACCAGGGACCTTTTGCTTATAAGGCAAATGCACAAACCACTACGCTACCGGGGACACTCCTGTCTCTAATATATTAACATCAGTAATATGGTCAGTGCTATGACATGCTGATGTGTTCATATTTTCCTGCTTTTTGTGGTCATGGTTAGTACTGACCATGTAGTATTAATACTCCTGAACTCAATACTTTCATTTGGTGGTCAACAAGATGAATTTGTCCTGGATATGACTGCAAGCCTCCTTGACTTACTGGATCGTAATTTTAAATAGTTGGTGCAATCCAACCGACCTCCTTCGGCTGCTCCCTCGTATTTCCCCAAGAGGTCGCCACAGCGGATGAATCCGCTTTGGTAATTTGGCACAGTTCCAGATGAGGGCACAAGCCCCTCTCATCATGGAGGGTTGCGTCAGGAAGGGCATCCAGTGTAAAAAATGCTGCCAAATTACCGATGCGGATTCATCCGCTGTGGCGACCCCGTGGGGGAAAATACAAGGCAATTTTTTTTTTTTTAATTTTTACAATGGGTGCCCTTCCTGATGCAACCCTCTCATGGTGGAAGAGACTTGTGTCTCCACCTGGACACGAACCAGCGACCTTTTGCTTGCAAGGCAAATATATAAATCACTATATTAGAGAACCAGTGAAAGAAAGAAAACAAATCGTTTTTCTTTCTGTGCTTCCCGCATGACAATAACCTGTGAATTGTGATGGATCATGAGCCGGATGAGCTACTACAGTATTGACGTTCTGGTCTTTATTGTAGGATTGTTAGCTGACGCTAGTGGAAAACCCAGGTCTAGCTTTTCCTGTTCCATTAAAAGTACGTATGAAGGCACTGTGCAATAGATCATTTTCACACTCCGAAACTACATACTGGAATAAAATATTGGAGTGTACATGAGGCTCACTCGATCATGAAAAAACCAAAGTCTAATACTACTTCAAATTCTAGTGTCATTTGAAAACTAAATATAGTATTTGGAGCCTGTAGGAAGAAAACAAAAATGCCCGGCTGCTTTAAGAGGGGCAGAGACAACGAAAACTGATTTTGTGGATGAGCATTCTGTTGGGATCATTAGCAAACAGATGATGTGACCAACTCGATGATCTTATCAAGAGAGCGAGCAAAGCACCCCTTAAATATCCAAAAGCAAATTCTGCGTATGATTCTCGCACGGCTCTTAATTTATCCCAACATGGCTTTGTCGACCTGCTGTGACATTTTGTCTCTATATAAAGCCATATTATTGCACTTATCCTCTTTGCCAGCCCCCGCTGTGACAGCAGCATGATATTGTCAACCAATTCAATTATGGGATGACAGAGACGGCACCAAGACAAGAGTTATTACTTTGCTATTAGCAGAATAGCTTCCCGCATGCTTCGGAAATGTTTTGCTGCCGTTTTATTTACTTTAGCTCGAGCGTCACATTTTGAGTCATGCTTGGTTGGAAGCCGTGGTGCTGAGCCAAAAAGGTCACAACGAGCAGTAAACAGGCAGTGCAACACCAAGGGGTGGAATACAAATGGTTTTGTAAAAGCCTGGAATAACCTGATGCGCTGATTGGACCGGGGTATATGCAAATTCCTAACGCAGCAGCTGACACTCAGTTTTGGAATAAATCCTTTAAATCAATGACACTGATAATATGCGGGAATACAATCCAGTAAGAAAGACCAGACTGAAAGCAATGTGTTCCAAAAATCTACAATCCAATCCACTCCCAGCCTCTAAAGCCTCCCTCACACACTATTCTGAATATTGAACAGCACTGGCCTATCTGCTAAAGCCTCGTGTTTGCTCAGCAGATTGCATTAAAAAATAGATTTGAGTCAGAAAAAGAGCCTTGGATCTTTCTTTGACAGACAATGGTAAGCTCTATTACTTTTGAATACTGAATTTTATGAAGGAAAGCACCAATAAGACACTCCAGTTATTAAAATTACATTCAAATGATGTCTTTTCTTGTTCTTCTGAGACATTATAATTGATAAACCCATGCATGCAATCTCTGAAAACACATTTTTTTTGGACATCTTATCTCATACCCACTTCCTGTTTGCACAGATAAGAGGTACATTTTAGACACAAAGGCAATGCTTTTATCTGGTAAATGTGAAAATGCAGCTAACTTTATGGAGTTGAAGACACAGATAGCAGAATCCCATTTCATGTAGCTCAGACACATACAGTAGTGCAGATAAGGGAGAATAATTAGGCCCAAACACCAAATGAAACTGGCGTCTAATTGGATGCCTTGAACCATGATCAATTTAATGTAATGGAAAGGGCAGCATAAAGGTGAGAAACTATAATTGGAAATAAATACTTTCATGAATAGCACAGTACAGACGCGCCTCAATTTAAAACTTGGTAGAGATGGAAATGGCAAAAAAAAAAAAGAGAGTAAGTGAGTCACTAAGCACCAGACATCCGTGGACATTGTGTTCAGGGCTAAATGTGTTCATTCAGTATTGGCCTTTATCACTAGAACCACCAACATACATACATATGACCGCCTGAGGGGTCATTTTTGAAACCCATCCTGAAACAGAAGCAACAATGGCAAATAGGCCGTTTTTAAGACATCAAGTTGTTAATTTTCATTTAATATTTCGAATTGCGTAAGCATTAACGGTGCTGTTTGAGGTGGATTATTAGTGTTACAAATGACTATTATTGTAGATTATTTCATCACAGACTGTAAAGCTAAAATACTTTTTAGAATAAACTAATAACCAAAGCATACAATAAACCATGTGATAACTAACACATATTAATAATTTAACCAGTGTAGAAGAAGAACATTATGGGAAAGTTCAAGCTTATTGTGGTTTAACTTGTAGTACTAGTTACATTAATATAAAGAAGGTATAAAAGCAGAGCATTTTAAGATTCACCACATGGCTTTCTACAACACATTTGAATAGATTAAAAGTAAGACAGTGAATTTCTCCCCAGACCTCAGTTGCTCTCATCCGCTGTGCACTCTGCGACCCTTCATCTCCCTTGTTCAGCTGAACAGGTCTAAAACTGATCCGATTCAACTACTGTGCTCTGGATTTTAGTCTTCACTCGCTCAGATTAGTTTACTATTTCTGTACTCCGCTCAGTTCAGCCAAAGTTCCCCTGCTGCTCTGCACAGCCAGCAGGCTCACTCAGGCCCGCACACGTCCAGTCAGCCGTTCTGCCGCACCGCTCAGTATCCCTTCCCCAACTGGTTTGGCGCTGCAATTATTCATCTTTTATCCAACTACAGTGCACTGTATAGCCATCTATCAGTGTCATTCGGAACACTCTGGCTCACAATGTAACAGTCTTTTATGTCAAAATGTGTGTAAACAATAAGTGTTGCTAGGCAGCCGGACATGCAACCGTGCGATCGTTGAACCAAGCATTTTAGATTAATATCTATCGGAGTCACAAAATCCACTATGATGAATAAACCCATTTTAGGAAAAGTCAGGAAATATGAGCTGACGGGGGTTTTTTTTTAACAGAGTTACATGATTTTAAAATGCAGAGGGAGTCAATTTTGGTGGTTCTAGTGTTAAAAAAAAGATGTCCTGTGGTTTAAAAGTGAAACATTAAAAGAAGACATATTTTTTAATTCAATCTAGTTTTAACAGTGAATACATGTTACCCACTGAGCAGTTTTCTGTTCTCTAGAAATATGGGTTAGATTTAGTTCAAACTTGAGAGTTTAGTGTTTGTCTAGATCACATCCACGCAGGAGCTAAGAGTCAAAAAACTGCACTTCCTCTCTTTCTCTAATAGCCACTTAAGGTTGGCTATAAAAGCATGTAAATCCCCACGAACTCCCAACTTTACAGCATTGAAAACACGTCTGCAGACTGCTACAAAAAACGTTACGTACTCCACCATTTGTTAAGTCTAGTGCCAAATAGCCACCCAACACTTTTTAGCCAATTCCTTATGTTGTTTAGTCACCTGGTAAAGTATTTTCAATGAGTTTTGCCAAAAGACTATTGAACTAATGCCATGGTGAGGCGTTCATTGTCCGTCCAGCCATTCCGTCCGTCCACATTTCACAAGAACCACTACTCCTTCTAGAGTATTGGTCAGATTTTAGTGAAACTTGCACACAATGATCACCTAATGGGTAACTGCGCTCTAGGTCGAAGTCAAGGTCATAAGTTTGGCTTTACAGGCACTTTAACATTTTCACAAGAATTGTTACTCCTAAGAGTATTAGTCCGAAATGTATTGTTCATAAACTGTTTGCTACTGCCCCTCTGCTATCTATGCATAAATGCCATCATTAGGTTTATTTATTGCATCATAATATCCTGTTCTTGGTCAGAACTACTGGTGTTGTCCTGGATATGACTGTTTGCCAGCCTCAATGAATTCTCAGAGGCTTTTAATTCTCATTAATTTATGCAATACAGCCAACTAATGACAAGAAAATGTATCATTTTCTTTCTGTGCTTCACACATTACGATAACCTGTGAGCTTATACCTGTGAGTAGCACTCAGGTCACAATCCGAATGAGGTTCTACAGCATTGATGTTCTGGTTTAGATGGCACCATGCCTATCTATCCAGAACAAGCACTGGTATATATTTCACAAAACTCGGGTAACACTGTGATTTTCATGAAATTCTCCAAATGTTGAGTCTAATCACTCAAAGCATGTCTGAACAGAGACTGTGTGCAACCATATTCCCTCAGTATTCTGTATGCTCTGTGGGTGCACTAGCGTATTTTATTTGAAAAGAAGTAGGCTGTCTAGGATATATGATTGTCTCATCATTTTTATTTACTCTGCTGAATTGAGGGTCAGTCAAGCTTATATTCGACATGATAATGTAAGCCCTTGCAAATAACTTCATTAAGATGGATCGTGAGGCCAGCAGTTGTACTGGGCAGGCAGAGAACATTTGTGTCTCAAAGTTCCTGTTTGAAATTGGCTTTAAAACTGGGGTTTTAACACAAGTAATGCACATGCATTATGCCTTTGTCTGCCTTCTGAGGCTGCCTCTCAATCAGTTTGCCTGTTTGTAAGAAATGAAGATTTTTCTTTTCTCAGTGAGTGTTATTAACATTTTGATACATTCCTGAGGGCTGATGAATGACCAGAACACTCCGTGCAAGTGCCTCTTACCCTCAACAACCCCTGTCTAAGGATAAATAAGCTGCACTCTACGTTAGTAATCAGTGGCCTAAAGCTCAAACAAAGATCAAGTATTAAAAGCTAGTTCTTCCATTATTCCTCCTTTTCCTTCTAGTTATTATTACTGAACAATGAGAGCTGTGCCTTCATTATTCCTAAAATTTTCAATAAAGGCTTTATTTTCATGGATGCCCAATCCACTCTGCAATCAGTGTTGTCCTTGGCCGAGCGGGCCTTATTGTTATTGTGTGGCAAAGAACAATTGAGGTCTGGGGTTTGATTGCTATTTGGGCTACATAACACAACAAATTAGTTTCAGCAGAGCACCTTAAGAAATTCAAATTTGTGATGTGATCCATATATCACTTTCATCTCAAATTATCTGTTTTTTGTACTGGTTTTTGTTTCATCTGCAATCCCCTCCAAAAGTATTGTGTATGTATATAAATATACATATATATATATATATATATATATATGTGTATATATATATATATATATATATATATAGAGAGAGAGAGAGAGAGAGAGAGAGAGAGATATGCAATTCACAAAGAATTTTATCCATTTCATGAACAATTAAAATTAATCAAATGATTTTTAAGAATGATCAACATAGAGGCCTATTATCAGCAACTGTCAGTCCCCTGCATCAATCTCCTGATATGTCTGCTCATCCAAGTTAATAATTTTATAAAGCTAATTGATCATTAGAAAAACCTTTTGCAATTGTGCTGCAGCACTGAAAACTGTACTAATAAGGGAGCAAAAAATGAGCGTGACATTCTTTAGGTTAGTTTATTATCTGAAGCATCAGCAGTTGTTTGTTTACAGGCTTAAAATGGCCAGAAAGACAGAACTTTCTTTAGAGACGCGTCAGTCTATTGTTGTGCTTCACAAAGAAGGCTACTGAGTGCAAGAAATTAGGAGGAAACTTCAGATCTCTTACCATGCTGTTAACTACTCCCTTCAGAGAGCAGCACAAACAGGCTCTAACAACTACTGAAAAAGGAGTGGGAAGCCCAGCTGCACAACTGTGCAGGAAGACAAATATCTGAGAGCGTGTAGTTTAAGACAAAGACGCCTCACAGGTCATCAATTGGCAGCTGCAGCAAATAGTACTCGTCGCACATCAATTTCAGCATCAACAGTGAAGGGGGGACTTCAGGGTGCTGGACTTCATGGCAGAATTGCCAAGAAAAAGCCATATCTCACACTGGCCAGTAAAATAAAAGACTGAGATGGGCAAAAGAGCATGGCAAGACTGGACACTGGATGACTGGAAGAAGGTGCTATGGACTGATAAGTCCAAGTTTGAAGTCTTTGGATCAAACAGAATAACATTTGTTAGACATAGAACCAATGAAAAGATGCAAGAACAGTGCTTAATACCATCAGTCAAGCATGGTGGAGGCAGCATAATGGTCTAGGGGTGCTTTGGAGGTGGTAAAAATAGGAGATTTGTACAGAGTGGAAGGCAACTTGAGGAAGAAAAGCTATCACCATAATTTGCAACGCCAAGCAATACTCTATGGACAGCGCTTGACTGGGGCCAGTTTTATCCTACAACAGGATAATGACCCAAAACACACCTCCAAAATGTGTCAGCAGAATTCTGACTGTAATGGAGTGGCCAGCACAGCCTCTGGATCTGAACCCTCTCGAGCTGTTTTGGGAGCAGCTTGTCCATCAAGCCAATCCATCTTGTGGGAGATGCTCCAGGAAGCGTGGGGTGAAATCTCATCAGATTACCTTGAAAAATTGACAGCTAGAATGCCTAAGGTCTGCCAGGCTGCAGTTGCTGCAAAAGGTGTTTTCTTTTTGATGACGGCAAGGTTTGTTGAAGAACACATTCGTCATTTCTGTTAAAACTATTTATCTGCTCTTGTGGGCAAAATGAAACCAAAGAGAAGCATCACTACAAATGAGAAGACAGTTGCAGGTCAGTTTGCTTGACAGCTGGTCGTCACAAGCTTCTATTCCATGTGAAACGGAGCTGCCAGTGCTGACTGTCTGTCTCAGGAACTTATCGCCAAGAAGCAGCAGTATGAAGGCCATGGGTCGTGGCCTGCTTTTTCATTTGGTCTGGCAATGTTTCTCTTCAGTGTTGATGAAGCCGGGTCAGACAGCACACAGCTGTAGGATGAAGGGCCTGTGAGGCAAACAGAGGTCGACATGAAAAACAGCTGTTGTGGGTCCAATGTAGAGATATTACTTTCTGTAACCCTGGGTTACAGAATCTTTACTTAATGTCGTGGTGCGCTTTGGTTTGATTTGTTCAAAGAAGGAAAAATTTTAACGCCCACGTTAGTCAGAAGTAAACAAGCTGGAAAAAAAACCCGAATGTTGGACTCAAAAGTTTATGGGATGACACTTAAAAGGTACAACTAAAAAATACCTCAAAGAGTAATAGTCAAACAGAGCCTGAAAAGAGAATGGAAGAAACTTGAATCTAAAAGAAAAAGAGAAAACTTACTAGAGATAAACAGGAAGATACTCAGTTTTGCTTAGGAAGGTTCCTGAGTGAAGTGACCTGAAAGTGTTTGCATGGCAGCCATAATAAGAGCCCTTATATATTGGATAAAGAAAGGTGCTTCAGTGTTTACTTTATGAGAAGAGAAGATACTCATATCCCACAATTCACTTCACAAAAACATATGATCGCCATAACTAACATCATGTAAATCACAGCTGTGTTTTACATCCATTACTTCCTGGTATGCAGATAGGTTTTGAACTTCCAACAATTTAACTATGAATGTTTCACTACTTTAACAAATTCTGCATATTATGAAGTTGTTTCCATGTGTGAAGTACATACTTTGTAACACGGGTTCAGAAATGTGCTATTTTTTTAGAGTTTTTATAGCTGTAAAATGATCAGTCTCAATTTGATATAGTAGTGTAACTCAGTTATGGCCTCATTTTGCTTGTTGTTGTATTCCTAGTCGTAAGGATTATCATTAATTAATTTTGCTTCAGGCACAGATTCTGAAAACCTTAACACTGAGTACTAAAGTGTATAATCTCTTCAACAGGAAGGAAAATCTGAGTGGACAGTAGTGTTTGCAACATTTCTTCATACAAACATTTTATTTTACTCTTCCTTACATAGTCCACATGAAACAACTTGATAAGGAACTAATAGGACTGAGGTACACTATACAGCCACTCCTCTTAATCGTTGGATTCAAGTGTTTCATTCAGCCCCATTGCCACAGGCATATAAAATCAAGCACCTATGTAACCTGCCTTTACAAACATTTGTGAATCGTTCTAAAGCACTCGCTGAATTTAAGCGTGGTACTGTAGTAGGATGAAATTTCTTCCCTGCTAGATATTCCACATTTACATAAGTGGTTTTATTGCAAAGTGGAAGTATTTAGGAACCACAGCAACTCAGCTGTGAAGTGGCAGATCAAATACACAGACAAATACTGAGTGCTGGGACGCATAGTGCATAAAAGTTGCCAATGCTCTTTTGGCTCAACAGCTACAGAGTTCCAAACAGGAGGAATCACACTTCTCTACCTGACAGTCTGATGGATGAGTCCGTGTTTGTCGAATGTCAGGAGAGGGTTACCTGTCTGACTGTATTGGGCAACCTGTAAAGTTTGATCCAGGAGGGATAATGTCACAGGCCTAGACCCGTTTGTTTCAGTCGAGGGAAATCTTAATGCTTACCAAGACATTTTGGACAATTCTGTGCTTCCAGCTTTGTGGGAACAGTTTGGGAAAGGCCCTTTTCTTTTTACAGCATGCCAGTGCACTAACTAAACGCATGGTTCAATGAGTTATATGTGGAAAAACTTGACTGGCCCACACAGAGCCCTGACCTGAACCCCACTGAACACCCTTTGGATGAACTAGAACCGAGGTTGCGAGCCAGGTCCTCCCGTCCAGCATGAGCGTCTGACCTCGGAAATGCTCTTCCCTATGAATGGGTAAAAATTCCTGTAGATACACTTGAATCTTACCAGAAGAGCAGAAGCTGTTAGAGCAGCAAAAAGGGCACCTACTCTATTAATGCCTGTGGATTTAGAGCAGAATATCCTAAAAGTTTCTATAGGTGTAATGTATAAGTGGTCCAATACTTTTTCCATATAATGGATTTGAGGTGTGCTTCTCAGCTCGGCAGCTGCACGTTAACATCTGCCATAGCATTATAAGCAGATGACTATGAGCCAAGTCAGATTTTCTGAGCATCTGTCATAAATTCTCCTTTGCACCTTTCCTTGACTGCATGAGGTCAAGAAAAAGACATAGCAGACTTTTTTTGACTAATTCACCACAGCCAGTTCTCTTTTCATGAGCTGAACTTGCTGGAAGTCTTGCTGAGATGTAGCTGAAGTTATCTGCTCAGGCCTAAACTAAAGTGCTTTGTTAAAATGTAAAATTTCTGACCAGATTTTAAAGAGAAAAAAAGGGACACGTTGGTACTGAGTCGCCTTTCTGCGCTAGCTCCCTGGCGTCCCTCCATTTCTAACACTATAACAGGATGTACAACACTACGTGGGCTATTAAACTCATGAAATGTTCCTGAAGTAATAATAAGTATTTTAAGAGTCCGGGGCTCTGTAATAGTTAAAGCTTGACAAAACCTGAGATGATTATAGTATAAGTGACTGAAGGTCTTGCATTTAAAAAAATCCCTTAAATGCAATATATTAGAAATATGAAGAGTGGAAACCTATTTCGTTACAGTAATATTAACTCTACACTTTTGCACAGATTCTAAACATGCTCTTCAGAAAGGAAAGGCAGTTTTGTCCACTTTGTGCTATGCATATAGATTTACGACAGAGACACAGGGACATACTGAGTCTTCAGAGGGTACGCGGTTCAGCATGGCAGAGAGGAGTGTGATAATAAGGAAATATATGGGTTTGTGTGTGTAAGAGGCAGAAAGGATGAGGTCGTAGCAGTTCTGATAAACTGGCGGTAACAAAGATTTAGGCTACATACACAATGCATTTCATTAATACTCATTCTTGAGGTTGATGGTCTTCAAGTTTTCCTTGTTAACGCGTCCTGCCTAAAGACCAATAAGCTAACATGATGGCAAAGAGTCCGTCGTCCATATGTCCACAACTTACGAGAACTTGCTACTCCTCTTCGAGTATCGGTCAGATTTTGGGGATCGCCTAATGGATCTTCACCCAAAGTGTGCTAAAGGTCACGTTTGCGATTACTGGTCAGAAGTGGCTCAGTTCATCGGAGGACTTGGTTGGGGACCAGAGAGTTGCTGAGGTCGCCGGTTCAAGACCCACCTGGACCTGGTGGCCTACTTAAGACCTGCCAATTCAAAACCCTGGACTGAAGACTGGACCAGAGAAGGTGTCAGCTCACCCCATCTTGAGCACTGCTGAGGTGCCTTCGAGCAAGGAACCAAAACTGTGCTCCTTGGCGCCTGTGATGGGCTGCCTTGTTGTGCGCCTCTTTCAAAATCACTGCGTGTTACTTGTTCTGCTGTGTGTGCATGCCAACTACAGAAAAAGAGTGTGTTGGTTTGTAATTTCCCCTGTCCAGGGATTAGTAAAGCATGTTTTCTTTTTCCATCTTCACAAGAATTGCTACACCTTGGAGTATTGGTCTAGATTATAATGTTTATAAAACGAGTGTTATGGGACAGAATTATGGCCTGCTGACTGGTACAGCTGGTTTAAGAAGTGTGTGCTTCCATTTTGGGATAAATTAAATTCATCCTGGCCGAAGTCCACCCATTATTCCAAAATTCGCACAAATTACTACTCCTGAGAGTATTTATCTAAATTGCAATGTTCATAAAAATGCTGTTTGCGTGTGCCCCTCTGCCATCTGTACATAAATGGCATCATTAGTTTTATTTATGACATAGTAGTGTTGCTGTTTTGGTGAACGTGGCTCAGGAGGTAGAGCAGGTCACCTTCTAACTGGAAGATTGGTGGTTCGATCCC
>VUQH01018127.1:2168-16048 GCA_015106775.1 Etroplus canarensis | reverse complement strand
AAATGAGAGAATATATATATATATATATATATACAATATAAATATATACAATATAAATATATATATATATATATATATATATATATATATACACACACTTAATTAAACAAGGGCATGTAAAAAAAAATACATACAAAAACAGACATACAATGTTGTGATCATTGCACTTCCAGAAAAAGAAAAAGAAGGTTAGACCTCTCATATCAGGACACATTTTTACAAAAACTCTGTAAGTAATCTTTAGAGTTTGCTAGTTTGTTATCTAATCTTAAGATAATGCTGTCTTTCCTCAACATAAACATATCACTCATAACATATCACTCAACATAAATTACATGGGTCAGATGTAAATCTTCTAAAAATCACCCCAAAACACATGATATATGTTTAAAGTGCAGAAAAAAGAGCAGAATTTTGGATAAAACATCAACATTTATCAGCTGGTCTCACAGCTAATAAAGTGATGAAACGTACCAGCGACTCGTGCACATTTAACCTCTGAGCATCCTCCAGGGTTCCAGCAATGGGTTCGCATCTACCACATCTGCCCCAGTGGAACTCTCAGAAGACCTGTGAGGCCAAAATGTTTTGACTTTTAACACCTTACAGTATACTTTCTGAACCTTCAGCCTGTGGCTAAAATGCATTGTAACCCCACCCCTAAGTGGTTTGCCAGTGACTGGTGAATGCTAAGAGATTAAGGAGGTTACTTCCTCAAATAAACGGCACAGATCTTAAAAACTCTTTACTCTGACACTCACGCCGGAACCCAAATACAAAACACAAGAAAAAACATCAAGTCGTACAAATGCTTGAGAGTCTCACTGCTTTATAATGTAGTAAATACTGACACACGAGACAGTGCATGTTTTTTTTGTGCTTCTGTGTTTATCTTAAAGACACCATATACTGATGCAGAAAAGATGCAAAACAATCACCAAAATGCTCAAATTTTCAGGCCGAGTTGCACATTTAATCCCCCAGTGGATGGAGGTTACTTTCTTATAGCTGGTGATTGCTTAGGTTTTTCCTTTATTGTTTCACACAACTATAGCCGCACAGCCTTCTTTTCACCATAAAATGACAACATGGTTACAGCTTGGTTTTATATAACTGGACTGTTTTCTTGTGTTTCCTCCTTCAGATCACTCCATCCGATCAATCATCTGCTGCTGCTGTGCTGTTCAGACCAGGTGGGGTTTAAAACATAAGGAAGTCTTTCATTTTATAAACTGCTACCAAGAGAATTCGATTATTTGACAGATTTGAAATAAATCAGAGAGAATAGCATAATTTTCTGCCTTTTGCTTGTGTTTTCCATGACTTTCATGCAACATACTTCAGTTCAGCTCAAATTCAAAGAAATTCAGACTTTGGATTCAGTTTCCTACTTTAAGTAGTATTATATCTTATCATAGACTTCATAAAAGGTTAAGTTAAAATGAAAGTTTCACAGGACTCCTTTATAAAACGAAATACACCCCATGATTCAGTAGGTTGTAGAACCACCTTAAGCAGCAATAACGTGAAGTGATGGCTTTCTGCATGATTTTATCAATTTCTGACATCGACTCACTCTTCTTAACATTTTTTGTCAGTTCATTGAGGTTTGTGGGCTAGGTTTATACACTGTCTTAAGGTTACACCACTGCATTTCAATCAGGCTGAGGTCTGAACTTCGACTGGGCCATTGCAACACTTTCTTCCCTTTTTCAGCCATTCTCTTGTAAGATTTGCCGCTGTGCTTGGGCTCATTGGGTAACACAGAGTTTAGCGCTGTCCACATCGCGCAAGAAGGTCCCTGGTTCAAACCCTGGCTGGAGCCTTTTGGTGTTGTTTGGATGTTTTCCCTGTGTTTGCATGGGTTTCCTCTGGGCACTCTGACTTCCTCCATAGTCCAGAAACATCCATATTAGGTTAACTGGTGATTCTAAATTGGTTCTGAATGTGAGATAGATAAAGTGCTGGAAGCAAATAGAATAAAGTATGGTATGGAAGTATTATTAAAATGTTATTTGTAGTTAGAGTGCTTTGAGTGCTCAGTAAGACTAGAAAAGTACTATATAAACACAAGTATATCTTTATCTGTTGGACATATGGCCTCATATCTGACCCTAGAATACTTTGGTATTCAGAGGAGTTCATGTTGGACTCAATGACTGCTGGGTGCCCAGGTCATGTGGCTTAAAACAAGCTCAAATCTTCACCCCTCTGCCACCATGCAGCTGGTATGACATATTTATGCTGATATGCAGTTTTCTGATTTCACCAGACATGAGGCTGTGAGTTATGGCCAAACATCTCCACTTTAGTTTCAACTGTCCAAAGGACACTGTTCTAGAAGACTTGTCATTTGTTCAGATGTGACTTTGCAAATTGTGATTTTTTTTTTTTAGTGAGACACGGCTTTCTTGTGGAGGCCCTCCCAGACAAGTCAGACTTGTTCAGTCTGTTTCTAATTCTGCTGCCCTGAATTTTTAACACACATTTAACACACTAACTGGGGCATGTAGAGGCTAAAATCCAGCTCTTGGAGTTTTTTTTTTTTTTGTAATTTCTCTGAATTTGCTGGGACGTCCACTCCTGTGAAAATTGTGGCATTGTGTTAACACGTATCGAATGCTCCAGCCCTACAAGCTGCCAGAACTACTTCTTTTATAGAGGTGGTCACACTGTCTGATTATCAGTTAATCAAGTGCATTTGATTAGCAGCACCTGGCTGCTATGTACCCTCATAATTCCTATGGGAGCAGTAAGGGTATACTTAGTTTTTCACAGGCCCACACAGAGTCCTGTAAACCATTTTTTCACACGACTGTAGCTTCTTTATAAAGAAACCAAAAGGGGTCTCAAAACCTAATGGCCAGCAGGTGATAACCCCTCTGTTTTCAAAAAAGACATCCATTTTGTACTTTGACACAAGCCTTGACATACTGTGGGCTTAAAACCTAGGTCTAATTGTAATTGTCAGACTAGGGGAAAATGGACATAGCCACTTTCCAATCCTGTATTCTTTTTAATGGTCAGCAGGGGGTGACTCTTACCCTCACCAGTGGCCACGATCTGTGGATATTAGCCAAAAGAATAAGATCTGGATATAAGCAGCAGAAATTAGTTTCCTCAGAAGGGAGTCTGGGCCCCAGCCTTAGTGTGAGAAGCTCAGTCATCAAACCTCCATGTCAAAAGGAGGTAGCTGAGGTGGCTCTGGCATGTACAACATAGAGGAGACCCCAAGACACACTGGAGATATTATGTATGCATCTTCACAGAAACAACAGCCATCACCAACATGGCTAAAAACTCGTTTCTATTGCTTACCTTCTGAAGTAGGGTCCCATGAAAAACAAATACCCTAGCTACCGAACAGGAAGGAAGTTGGCACTGATGGTTTACTGTCAGAAATGGTCATCAGGTGTTGTGGTTTACACTTTTGCCTTACAAGTGTAAGGTCCCTAGTTCGATTCCAGGTGGGGACACAAGCCCCTCTCATCATGGAGGCCTGCATCAGGAAGGGCATCTGGTGTAAAACCTCTGCCAAATTATCAGTGCAGATTAATCCACTGCGTCAGCCCCTTGGGGAGAATACAAGGGAGCAGCTGAAGGAAATTTAAAAAGAAATAAACGTGAGGTGTAATTAAACAATCTGCACATGCACAGACCAATGTACTAATTGAGTGATTGGTTGATTTCAGGGAGTTCACCACACATGTGGAGCTGGAGAGCAGAACCTCCCTTTGTTTCCCAAGCCGACGATACTCAGGACGCGCCCATCCGGTAGGTCAAAGGAGTGTGTTTCTGTGTGTGTTACAGTGCATTATTAATTTCTACGTATTCATTCGTTTCTTTGTCTGTCTCAGGTCGACAGGCCGAGGAGGAAGCTCCCTCTCCCCCCTCCTGAGTATGAGGATGGCGAAGGCGTGGGGCTGGTGAGCGTTGTGGCCATGTACGACTTCACCGCCAAGGAAGACACTGACCTCACACTCAAACAGGTACAGACACACACAAATATACAAAAACACACAAACTAAGCAGTGAAGGTGTCCTAATACTTCCTGTTATGTCCTCAGGGGGAGGAGTACACCATTTTGCACAAGCAAGACCAGCTGTGGTGGCGGGCGCAGGACAAACATGGGTTTGTTGAAATTTTAAAAAATCAAAATTCAGTGATTGTCGCTCAGTTTTCTGTGGTCTCACAGCACGTGTGTAAGAATAAAATTTGGTGGCAATATTATCACTGATTTCAGAGCTTAAAAATAATTATTGCTGGGATTTTGGTTGATCAGCAAAATATAGAACTTTCTTCTGGGGATGTGTGAAATTGATACTTTTGCACATTTTGGACATAAAAAATATTTTAAAAAATTTCATATTACCCTAAATAAACCCTCTGAATTGAACATTGTGGAATTAAAAATTGTTTTGAGGCCATAACTTGTAGAAACAATAACACAAAAGGCAATTAGTACAAAAATGAATCATGCTTTCTTTCTACTTTGTTTCCAACAGGAATAAAGGCTTCATCCCCAGTAACTATGTGACAGAGAAGAACAAAATCGAGGCTAACCCGTGAGTCGTTTTTAAAAATTAAAAAAAAAAAAATCAAACTAGTAATATCGGAAATCCAAAAGTAATTACTTTGATCTATGTTATCCTTCCTGAAGGTGGTACTGCAAGAACATCACTAGGACAGAAGCTGAGCAGCTGTTAAGACAGGAGGTATTTACACATATTGGCTCTAAGTGGAGCTCAAACAATGGACTGTCAATCCAAAGTTGGTTATCAAAAAGTAAACTGTACCACACACATACTTGTCCTGATGACACAAGGATTGCCTTGGTGCCCAAGCATTCTCAAGTGAGCCGAGATGTAATCTCTGCAGCGTGTCCTTGGTCTGCCCCTTGGTCTACTCCCAGTAGGCCAGAAAAAACTCATCTAGGAGATTGCCAGGAGGCATCCGAATCAGATGCCCAAACCACCTCAATTGGCTCAACTGACCACAAAGGATGTGGTCAGATGCCTTCTCTAAGTCAGACTGTTAGGCATACTCCCCCGCACCCTCAACTTCAGCTCACCACCCCAGTCCAACAGTCCATTAGCAGAATGACAAAACATTACAGTTTCACTCACCAACACTAGATCACAAATATCTTGGCCCGTGTCCCACACAGCAAGCCATATTACCTGCTAGATCATTCTGTTTTAAATGTGAGACAAAAGACACAAGAACGTTACTAAAAGTATTTAAACTGAGACAAACTAACAAAGTTGTACAAAATATCTAAAATGAATAATGTAATGATAATGACAATCATTTTGTGTTGTTTTGCAGGACAAAGAGGGGGGGTTTGTTGTGCGGGAGTCCAGTCAAAGGGGAGTCTACACAGTATCTGTGTACACCAAAACTATAAGGTGATTCACCATGCCACATGTAACCTTCAGGTTTCCCTCCAAGACTGGCTGATAAAGGCAACAGATACATTTCCAGTAAAGCTTTACCTATGAACTAAGAAACTTCTTCTCTTTCTTTGTGTCTTCAGTCCCAGCGGAGACATTAGGCATTATCAGATTAAAATAACCGACACAGGGCAATACTTCCTAGCTGAAAAACATACTTTCAACTCCGTACCTGAAGTTATACACTACCACGAACACAATGCAGCAGGTACGTAAGCGCATATGTATTGTTTGTACAAGTAAAAACTACAGTTTTACAGTCACTTCATCAGTTGTTGCTGTGCGTGTTTTTGTGCAGGTCTAGTGACCCGGCTGCGATATGCAGTAGGACCAATGGGAAGGTGTGTCCCTGCCACGGCAGGATTCAGCTCAGGTATATAAAGAAACACATTTACTTACAGGTGCCCTTATTCACAAGGATAAATCTATGATACCTTTGGTAAAGTTAGAGAAAAGTTAGAATTAAATAGTGTAATTGTGGAACTGTAGAAAAATGTGTTTTGAGTTCAAATAAAGTCAGTTGTAGTTATTTTAGCCAGTTATTCTCTACAATCATACTGTGGACTCCCACAGAGTAGCTTTACATGATTCACAACTATCTAGGGCAGGAGATGGCAAACTTTACAATCAAAAGAACCATTGTTGAACAATTTTTGACCCAAAAAATCTTCATGGAGCCACAAACACTTTTGAGCGTTATAATGAAGGTATCACTGCCTGATAAATAAAAAATAGAATGAAACTAGTTTTTTTTTTTAAAAATCTTTCTTTTTCCTAGCTTATATTCTACATAATGATTGATTAAGCTGAGTCCTTCATTAGAATAACTAATAAAAGTTAAAATAGCATTCCTATTCCTTAGTATTCATACTATTTTACGTAATATAAGTATCCCACGAGGTTCAGTTAACTCTACAAAGAGCTACTTTTTACATTTATTACTTTGAGTACATTTTAGAGCCTGTATTTACTTTTACTAGAATAAACAAGTTGAATCAGTACTTCAACTTCTACCAGTCTTTTTTAGCATGAGTATCTGTACTATATGTCTGCTTGAGAAGGGAATGTGTGTACTTTTGTCACCTTTGTTAAATGGATCAAACCAATATTAAATATAGTGTGTAATGAATGAGCTAAATTATACTAAACCAAAAAAGAACATTTTTGTGATGGAATACACCTAACTCCTCTGTGTCTCTTCACTCTGATGTTCCACCTCTAGAAAAATGGGAGATCAACCCCAATGAGTTGACCTTCATGAAGGAGCTGGGCAGCGGTCAGTTTGGAGTGGTGAGACTTGGCAAGTGGAGGGCACAGCAAAGAGTGGCCATTAAGGCCATCAGGGAGGGAGCCATGTATGAGGAGGACTTCATCGAGGAGGCCAAAGTCATGATGTAAGGACGGAGGGAGAATCGGGATATGACAAGAGGACGACCAGTGGAAGAGTTCCTTAAAAACCTTCTGGCTTGTTGTCTCTTCCAGGAGGTTGTGCCACCCGAAGCTGGTGCAGCTGTATGGCGTTTGCCTGCAGCAGCGCCCCCTGCTGATCGTGGCCGAGTTCCTGGAGAACGGCTGCCTGTTGAACTTCCTTCGGCAGAGAGGCAAAACCATGAAGGATGCCTGGCTTCTGTCCATGTGCCAGGACGTGTGCGAGGGGATGGATTACCTGGAGGCACATAAATTCATCCACAGAGACCTGGTGAGCCGCCGCAGTAACTCAAGCTGCAATTACACAGTTGTGTACTTGAGATTTTCAAAATTTCAATTGCAAATTGCACATTGTCACTGGTAAAAGTGGAGCTGATTTACATAACGTATATTATTTCGCAAAATCTTGGAATGTTTTTGGTGGTAAAATTTTAATCTGTTTGGTATTTTGTAACTAAACTGTCCTATAAAGCCAGTAATGGTATAGATATTAACATTTATACTTGCTATGAAACATATATACGACATTTTGTGATTGAGTTGCTGGGGAAAACTTTATTCAAAAGAAAATAAAATAAAAGACAAAAACAAACTGCACTCTCTTGCCAGCAAACCTAAAATCAACTCAAATATTCATATATACAAGATAAAACTCAATTTAATTTTAGTAAACACATTCTGACACACTGCCTAGCTGCCAAACTGTTCCCGCTGAATATTTTCTTTCTGGTTATTTTTCTCTCATTCAGGCAGCCAGAAACTGTCTGATTAATGAACACAATATAGTGAAAGTCAGCGACTTTGGAATGACCAGGTATGGATGCAGCTTTTTTTGAATAAATGTTAAGTCCATAAAGTTTTGGACAGTGACTTAGTTTTGTCTCCATACACCACCACAACTTCTCCTACCAGCTGTGCTCCAGCTGTACTTTAACTCCTCATTTGTGTTTCCAGATATGTTCTAGACAACCAGTACACAAGTTCCAGTGGTGCCAAGTTCCCAGTGAAGTGGTCTCCCCCAGAAGTTCTCCACTACAGTAAATACAGCAGCAAGTCTGACGTGTGGTCCTTCGGTGAGGAACCACCAAACCAAATTCACCACCTACGCCATACCAGCAATCCATGTAGCTTTAGTAATAATCAGTAATAAGTCTTATTAACGGCAGTATGTGCCTGTTTGTGTGCAGGTGTGGTGATGTGGGAGATCTTCTCAGAGGGTCTGACTCCCTTTGAAAATCGCTCAAACTTGGAAGTAGTTAATGACATCACCAGAGGGATCCGGCTGTACCGACCGCACCGCGCCTCACAACCGCTGTACGCCATCATGTACCGCTGTTGGCATGAGGTATTAAACATTTAACATGTGATATATTGAGCACAGTGTGTTTCCACATGTTTCACTAATCACTGTATTACATCTTCATTCTCCTTCCTTTCAATCCCTACTGCCATGTCTCCTCTTCTTCTTTGGTGGTGGTACAGAAACCTCAGGGCAGGCCAACTTTCTCTGAGCTACTGGAGGAAATCAGAAAACTGGCTGAAAACCCAGAATAACAGACACTTACTGTTATACTGCTGAATGTCAAACTGTTTTCCTGCTGCATGGATGTAAATACACTGTATTCTGTCATTGTAAATAAATATTTTTTGTAGAGTGGTCATGCTGCAATTTATTTTACCTTTTATTAATACATACGGCCAGAAAATACAGTGTCTGGCCAATTAATTAGGTACACCTTACTAGTACCAACATTGATTCAAACACTCCTCAGAGATTTTGGTCCATATTAACATGATAGCATCACACAGTTGCTGTCAATTTGGCTGCTCATCCATGACAAGAATCTCCCATTTCACCGCATCCCAAAGGTGCTCTGTCGGATTGAGATCCGGTGACTGTGGAAGCCATTTGAGTACAGTGCACTTGTTGTCATGTTCAAGAAACCAGCTTGAAATGATTTGAACTTTGTGACGTGGTGCGTTATCCTCCTAGAAGGGATCGGCATGAGGATGGGGATGGACAAGATAATATCCCTCACACTATTAAACCACCAGCAGCCTGAACTGTTGATACAAGGCAGGGAGGATCCATGCTTTCATGTTGTTGACACCAAATTCTGACCCTACCATCCAAATGTTACAGCAGAAATCAAAACTTATCAGACCGGGCAATGTTTTTCCATTCTTCTGTTTTTGGGCTGTTGTGGCTCAGAAGGCAGAATTGGTCTTTCTCAGTTGGAAGGTTGGGGACTTGAACCCCAGCTACTCCAGCCCACATGCTGAAGCCTTCTTGAGTGAGACAATGAACCCCAATCTGCTCCCGAAGCAGTCATCAGAGTGCAAATGTGAGTGACTGACAAAATGCGCTTAAGGCATAGATGAAAGCATTGTGTGAATGAGGCTTGTAGTAAAAAGCACTCTGAGTGTTCAGTTAGAGGAGAAAAGAGTTATATAAGCACCAGTCCATTTGTCCAATTTTGGTGAGCCAGTGCCAAATGTAGCCTCAGTTTTCTGTTTTTACAGTAGCTGACAGGAATGGCACCTGGTGTGCTCTTCTGCTGCTGTAGCTGATCAGCTTCAGCATTTGACACGTTGTACTGTCAGAGGCGCTCATCAGCATCATGAACTATCAGCTCGAAGCAGTCTGGCCATTCCCCTCTGACTCCTGCATCAAGAAGGCATTTTCTCCCAAAGAACTTCTGACCATTCTCTGTAAACCCAAGCGATGGCTTTGCGGGAAAATCCCAGTCGATCAGCAGTTCCTGAAATACTCAGACCAAACACCATGCCACATTTAATCACTTGTCTTCCCTATTATGATGCTCAGTTTGAATTTTAGTAGGTCAGCTTGACCATATCTACATGCCTAAATGCACTGAGTTGCTGCCATGCAATTGGCTGACTAGATATTTGCATTAACAAACAGCTAAACAAGTGTACCTATAAGTGTACCTAATAAAGTGGCCATTTATTGTATGCATCTTTTGTTCCTTATCATTGCTGTAAACAGAGGTTGACCTGGTCTTTATAATTAAAATGTCCACATCAGACAACTTGTCATTAAAGTTGATTTACTCCAGCAATTTCCACCTGGATTCAGTGAATATTTAATGTTTTTTTTAACTTAGAAATATTTTTTTTAAGACAACACAAACCTGATACAGAATTATACACCAACAGTAACTCTGTGCCTCCACCTGTTGTCATTTCTGCTGCACTGCACAATTGTGACTCTGCTTCTTCTTTTTGTAGTTCAGACATGAAATCCATCACCAAAATGTGGAATGTTTTTCTCATATAAAAACAACCCAAAGAGTTAAATCATAAAAATATAAACAACATGTTTAAGCACCAGTGAGTGGCAAATCTGTCAGGGAAATAATCACGCAACGGAAGAGTGGAGGTATTCTCAAGCAATTTAAACCAGTTTCTAATTCAATCCAGGATAGCAGCAAATTAATTATACTGTGTTAATGCAGTATAATTTAAGGTTGTTCCACTATTCGAACACAAGATGGTAGTATACCCCAAACAGCCTGACTCACTGAAACCTTATCAGTTTAAATTTTCAATGGCAAAATTGCTGTTAGTGTTTGTGAAGCTGATTACAGGTGTAGTGCAAGCAGGGCCCCAGAAGCTGAATAAAGAGGAGGAAAATGTCACAAATCTGGAAACGCAGTACTGGTTTTTACTTTATCTACCGCAGGATCCAGTAACAGGAAAATAACAGTGAAGGCCACAGTTAAGGGGCCACAAAGCGCACAGAGAGAGGAGGTCAAGATGGATGGATGGATGGGTCAGAAAAAGAAGTTCCTGCAGCAACTGCCTGATGCTGTCACTTCAATATGAAACGCATATGAGGAATATTTCCAGCGCCTTGTTGAATCTATGTCACAAAGAATTAATGGAGTTCTGAAGGCACAAGGGGGTCAAAGCCAGTACAAGGAAAATGTACCTAATGATGAGTTTATAAACCATTTTTAAAGTCATATGCAGCAAAAAACAAACATGTTATTGTAGATGGTGGCTCAATCCATTGGGAGGCTTGATTGGAAACCAGAGGGTTACTGGAGCCATGTACATGGAGGTGGACTGTAAGCGGGAGAGGTGTTGGCTCACTACAGCCTGGCATTAAAAAAAAAGTACTGGTTTTACTCAGGTTTAATGGGTGATGTATTTAAAAAGAAGTACACATAAAGTGAATGTTCGGGTTCACAACAGACACTGTAAGCACACTTTTTAAAATTTGACATGAGATGAACTTTCCAAGGACAGTATTACCCACAAATACACCACATGACCACTTATATACACCATGTGTGTTTGTTTTTATTTGTTTCATATAGAGGTCATCTTTATTTATGGTGTATGTTGTTTGTTTTTCTGACAAGAATTTATTTTTTAACTTATTTTATTCTATATTCTTATTATTACCTTTTCATATTTCTATATGCTTCTGAGGATTTGCTGTAATGTCTAATTTCCCCATCATGTGGCATCAGTAAAGTCGTATTTTGTGTTTAGCTGTGTAAAAAATCATAGGAAAAAAGACAAGTCAGAACTTGCCCCAGAATTTGCATGTTTTTTCTTTTTCTTCAATTTAAACAGACTTTAGTAACATGTATCAGAACATGCAATGGTGCACAGTCAAAAGGACACTTAATAGTGAATTTGGCTTGTTTACATTTCCAAAATATGACCAAATAAGCCTTTAAATTGACATTTAGGTTTCAATGAAGGACAGAAAAGCCCTTTATAACAGGTGACAGACGTTGTTACTATGGTGACACACACTGACACAGAGTCAGGTTGTCTTCTCCAATGACCACAGCACCTCACACAGCAGAGAAAACAACAGGAGCTCACCACGCAGATTAAAAGAGGAGATCCCTGCAAGGTCGGTGTGTCAGCGTATGTGCTCTGTGTGTGAGGTGATGTGTGATGTGTAATGATCATAATGCACTTCTGTGTATCAGTAATATTGTTCGGTATAACCTCATGGAGGAATTTCACTGAGCTACAGTACTATGTAAAAGTCCTGAGCCAAGTCTCATTTCCTCATATTTTTCTCATAAAGTAGGGAATAGCTGCAAGGATTTATTGAAGCATGTGTAAACATAAATGAAAATACAGATACATAAGGCAAAAACAGATTATTTTCTGCAGGCATTTCCGGTTTGGGTGAGTTCAGACTGAAGGTGTAAACATAAGTAAACTGGAAGCACTCAGAAAGCACAAAACTCCACCAAGGGCATAGAGTCCCCCCATAATTCCAATATGCCCGAAAACAATAAAACCCTAGTAATTTTACCCCATAATGTGATTCCTTGATGATGAAAATCCACCTGTAGCACTTGGAATCATATTGATATCATTGTTGGTCTGGAAGTTATGTCTTTTGGCTCTATCTCCATACCTAATGTAGATACCTAATGTAGCAGCATTTTGGCTACAATTTGCAAGTCTGTAGCTTTATTTTCAAATTTACAGTAAAAATTTCTCATGCACCCTAAATACTTCAACATTCTGGTTCATGAGATCTGGAATGCTACTTGCCTCCTGAGCAAACTTGTGCATGGTAGACCATATGGAGATGTTGTACTGTTGTACAAACATTATAGTGATTATGTATATAGCTGGAACCAAATTTCTTGAAATTGCAACTATCCTATAATGGTAAAAAAAAAAAAAAAATTAATTAAATTAAAAATTTAAAAAAACCTGGATCTTGATTATGATCCAGACACCCCACCTTTCATAAAGATTTAATGAAAATTGAATTATAACTGTTTTAATTCAATTGCACAAACAATTGGCACTGGTAATTAAATGTAACAACATTGACCAAGCTGTAAAAATTTATTTTCAGGTATACTGATTAAACCAAACACAGGAAACAGTTTGTCTGAATAATTTACAGATCTGACTTCTCTTCTTGTCAAAGCAGAGTGAGATTCTGATGGAACGTTACGAGTCTCTGGGACCGGTCGGGGAGGGCAGTTATGGCACTGTGCTTAAGTGCCGTCATCGAGACACTGGTCGCCTCGTTGCCATTAAGAAATTCATGGACTCCGAAGATGATAGGACAGTGAGGAAGATCGCCCTCAGGGAGATCAAGATGCTCAAGGTACCTGTCAATCAGTCCATCAGCCCAACAATCAGTCAGTCATGTGGTTAAATCCAATTAAAGTGTCTTACAACACAGAACAAGAGACAAACAAGAGAAAAGTGCATTAAAAGATTATAATCTTCAGTTTAAAAGTCACTTTTAGTCACTTTTTTTTAAATGAAAGAGGTAGATGTGAATCTAACCCTAACCTTACCCTTAACGAGGTCAGTGGCAACTTGTTGGATGTGAGGAGGTTAACCTTGCTTGTGTTGGCAGTGTAATTAGTTTACAGTAAGCTGACATTGGACAGACTAGTTTTATATGATAGGATATGATGACTCTGGTTCCTCAGTTGGGTCATTTGTCTACTTTAATGGAAACAAACTGAAAGGATACTAATCAAGCCATAGTCTTAAAATTTTTGCAGCAACTGTTGCCTCAACTGGCTACAGGCTTTGGGCTCCTCGTAGTAATGATATTATTATGTAACACTAAGTTCTCCAGCCTTTCAAAATGTGGGCTGGTTCTCAAAGATACCAAGGCAGAACTGTTGAACAGAGATAATAGTGTTGAAGTCTTGGTGGGTTTGTGTGTATTTGGGGGACCATGATGATAGCAAGGCTTGCTTATAGAGTTTTGACTCGGTACTGCAGTCATGTTACTGATATCCAGCTAAACGTTCACAAACACTTTTTTTTAACCTTCAAGCAATTGCGTCATGACAACCTGGTGAACCTCCTAGAAGTGTGGAAGCGTCGCCGCCGCTGGTATCTGGTGTTTGAGTTTGTGGACCGGACACTTCTGGATGATCTGGAGCAAAACCAGAGTGGACTGGACCTGAACACATGCCGCAAGTACCTGTACCAGATCCTGAGGGCAGCTGCATTCT
>VUQH01018126.1:16971-29581 GCA_015106775.1 Etroplus canarensis | reverse complement strand
GGGGGGGGGGGGATGGCTGATTTTTAAGAATGTCTTTGTTGTCAAGCGCTCATAGTTGATGAGTGTGCTGCTGTGGAGGAGCAAAACCCATCAGCCTGCCAAAGTGGAGGGAACGGAGGGGTTTAGTTGGGGTGGGGGGTCTAGAGTGGGCGTCCAGACTAAATTGATTCATGCCACTTTTCTCCTGACAGAATTTGTTTTTGTTTATTGCAGAATTTATTAAAGTGAGCGTGAAGCGTAAGCAGTTTCTGCAAAGAGGAAGCAAAAACACAGACAAAATCTGTACACTGGCTTAAAAACAGAAGTGAGATGAAATTGCTGGAACAGCCTGAACAAAGTATTAAATGAATAAATGCATTGGAGGCAAGTGTCATTCAATCTGTCTGCGTTATGAAATTCTAGCAATATTAATCTCTTGCTTCCTGGCAGTTTTATTTTTCTAGTGGACACGTAGTGGCACATTTCCAACTGAAGCAGACCATGTATGCTGAAACTATACCGAGGCTGTTCTCACTGACTTTAATGCAGCTACTGCTGTTTAGAAGGAACTTAGAGTTAAATGAGTCGTGGCTTTTCAATAAGTTCACAATTTCATTTTTAGCCACTCATAAAGTGTTGAATCAGTGTATGTACACTACCGCTCAAAAGTTTGGAATCACTTGGAAATTCTCTTGTGTTGCATGGAAATGCACATGAAATTGGTCTTAATAGGAAATACTATATGGCAAATTAACAGGACATGCTGACAGTTAAAAATAAGGATTTTAATAGAAATGATGAATGTGTTCTTTAAACTTTGCCGTCATCAAAAAAACACCTTTTGCAGCTGTTACAGCCTGACAGACTTTAGGCATTCTATCTGTCAGTTTTTCAAGGTAATCTGATGAGATTTCACCCCATGCTTGCTGAAGCATCTCCCACAAGATGGATTGGGTTGATGGAGTCTTCTTCTGTACCATACGGTCAAGCTGCTCCCACAACATTTCAGTAGGATTCACATCCAGAGACTGTGCTGGCTACTCCATTACAGTCAGAATTTTGGCTGACTGCTTATGCTTTAAATATTGCTGACACATTTTGGAGGTGTGTTTTGGGTCATTATCCCTTGTAGGATGAAATTGTCCCCAATCAAGTGCTGTCCACAGGGTATGAAATGACATTGAAAAATCTTGTAATAGCTTTTCTTCCTCCAGGTCCCTTCCACTCTGTAAAAATCTCCTATTTTATCACCTCCAAAGCACCCCCAGTCTGTCACACTGCCTCCACCATGCTTTACTGATTAAACACTGTTCTTGCATCTCTTCATTTGTTCTACATCTCACAAATGTTCTTCTGTTTGATCCGAAGACCTCAAACTTGGACTCGTCTGTCCACCACACCTTCTTCCAGTCTTCCAGTATCTGTGCTCTTTTGCCCATCTCAGTCTTTTCTTTTGATTGGCCAGTCTGAGATATGACTTTCTTTTGATTGGCCAGTCTGAGATATGACTTTTTCTTGGCAATTCTGCAATGAAGACTAACATCGTGAAGTCACCTCTTCACTGTGAATGCTGACACTGGTCTGTGATGGGTACTATTTAGTGCAGCTGCCAGTTGACCACCTGTAAGGTGTCTGTCTTAGTTATTTGTCTTCTTGCACAGTTGTGCATCAGGGCCTCTCATTCCTTTTTCTGCCTTGTTAAAACCAGTTTGTGCTACTCTCTGAAGGGAGTCGTTAACAGCATGGTAAGACATTTTACGTTTCCAGCAACGTTAGACTGATGGGTCTCTAAAGAATGTTCTTTCTTTCTGGCCATTGTCTGTAATCAAACCACTGCTGATGTTTCAGATACTACAGCGGTTTTCAGCTGTGCAACACTACTGCAAAAGGGTTTTCTAATGATCAGTTAGCCTTATATAAAATGATTAACTTGGATTAGCAGCCATACCAGGAGACTGATGGTAAGGATTGACAGTTGCTTATAATAAGCCTATATGCAAAGATGAAGCTCATTCTTTAAAAATCATTAAATTAATTTTAATTCTTTGTGAAATGGATTAAATTCTTTGTGAATTGCATTAAAATGTGTTTTTCTATAGAAAACAATGAAGTTTTCAAGTGATCCCAAACTTTTGAGCGTTAGCGTATTATTATCTTAATAATTGTAATTCCTAAACAGACAATGCAATTCTTTTGTCACAATTCTTGAGATAAAGCTGAAAGTCTGCACTTTCATCACATTGTGACCATTTGATTTGTACTCCACTGTGGTGGTGTACTGAGGTAAATTTACAAAAAAGTTTCATTGTCCCAAAACTTAAGGGCCTAACTAAATTTTTCTCGTTGGCTCACTGGAAGTCCTGTTGTGAACATGTTCACCGTGCACTATGTAATTTCACCAAACTTTCACAGAGAGCAAACCTCAGCTTCTTTTTCAAACAGTCCCAAATTTAATGATGAGCAAAGTATCCGACCCAGGCGGAGCAGCTCTCAGTCGAAGAATCCACAGTGTCCAAGCCCCAAGGAGATGTTTTGTCATTCTGGGTTCATGTAGCATGAATTTGTCCCCTAGGGTGGGCCTATCAGCATGGACTCCCAACTGCACCATCCTGAGGTGCTTGAGGGAGAACATTCAGAAGAAATTACATCAACTACGGTCACCGACTGAACCGCTACTCCTGGTTTACGTCCCTGTGACTTCACCCACCTCCCTAAAATAAAAATCAAGTTGAAGGATCTCTTATGTGACACACTGAAGGAAATTAAGTGCCTATTGTAGAGGCTCAAGTGCAGCAGGACATAAGAGAACATCGACAACACAATCTAAAGAAAGAGCCACGCTGAAAGCCGTCGGGGGCATGCATGAGATGGACCAAATTTAAATCAGTTCAGGATTTTGATTTTTATGGGTCTCTTATCTTCCTGGAACTTTATGGTCAGACTGGACAATAAAACATGATGATCTGAATCTGTAGATCAAATATCATTATATGGTGTTTTTCCCCTCAAAGGTAAAATATGTAGGTTATCAAAGAGCCACAGTTCACAAGCTTTTGAGTTTGCCAGTAAAGACATATTTCCCTTGACAGACATTTGGGTGACATGTATGCGACAGGTTGACTTTATTGTTTTGGTTTGTTTTTTTTTTAATCCTTGAACCACTTTTAACTCTTTTTTTATTCTTTTTGTTTGAGTGCTTTCAATTTTTTCCCCATTACTTTTAATTCTGGTGTTTTTTTTTTTCTCTGTGCATTTCTATCTTTTAATTTCATGGCGCTTTTAATACTTTTATTATATGCTTTGTATAGACCTTGTAAAGCACTTTGTGACTATTCTTTGAAAAGCACCGTAGGTCATTTTTCTTCCTTGCATCGTTTGTAAAGACACAGAAAGTAAGGTCCTAGAAGTTGCTGTTGAGCTTTTAATTTGGAACATGGAAGTGTTGAGTTTTATCAACAGTAGAAGCAGTCGATATTATGAGTTTAGAGAAAACTGAGACAGACTTTGTCATTCAAATTTACTCTTTACGGTGCACATGAGAACGAAATTTCGTTGCATTGGCTCAGGATAGTACAGAGGATTAAAAACAAAACCTAAGCTATGTACAGATACTATAAAAGATATATAAGACCTCTAAAACTGGATAAATTGCACAAAACACTTGATATATTGCACAAACTTTATTGTTCTTTTGATAGGGTCCTTTGTGTATGTGTGTGTGTGTGTGTGTGTGTGTGTGTGTGTGTGTGTGTGTGTGTGTGTGTGTGTGTGTGTAGGTGGAGAGGGGGGTTTTACTGTACACTGTATGGACAAAAACATTGAACCACCTACAGGTTACACCTACATGAGCTGTTATGACATCCTGAAGGTGTTCAATGGGGCTGAGGTCAGGGCTCTGTGCAGGTCAGTCATATTCTTCCACACCAACCTCATCCAACCATGCCTTTATGGACCTTGCTTTGTATACTGGGACAAAATTGGAAACAGAATTGTCCAAAATGTCTTGGTAAGCTGATACATTATGATTTATCTTCATTGGAGCTAATAGGCCCAAGCCAACCATAGAAAAACAGACCAATTTCATTATCCCTGCTCCAGCAAACTTGTTAGTTGGAGCAGTGCAGTCAGGAAGGTAACGTTCTCTTGGAATTCAACAAACCCAGACTCATCCGTCACTGTCAGGTTGAAAAGTGCAATTTTTCACTCTACAGAACACATTTCCGCTGTCCAGAGTCCAGTGGCACCGTGCTTTACACCATTTCATCTGCGCTTGGCATCGTGCTTGGTGATGCAAGGCTTGCGTGCAGCTCCTCAGCCCCGGAAACCCATGCTATGAAGCTCCTGGCACACAGTTTTTGTGTGGATGTTAACGCCAGATGAGATTTAGAACTCTGCAGTTTTGGTAACTTTTGCACACTATGCACCTTAGCACTCGTTGACCCTGTTTGTAAAGTGGTCTACTGCTTCATGGTTGAGTGATTCCTAAACACTTCCACTTTGCAATAATACCACTTAGTCAATCATGGAGTATCAAGGTGGGAAGAAATTTCACAAATTGACTTGTTGCGGCAGTGGCATCCTATTAGAATGCCACAGAATTCAGTGAGCTCTTTAGAATGACCCGTTCTTTCACAAAAGTTTGCAAAGCCAGACTGCATAGCTAGGTGTTTGCTTTCGTACACTTTCAACAATGGGACTAAATGAAGCATTTGAATTCAGTGTTTAAGAAGTATGGCCCAATACTTTTGTCAATGTAATGTATCGGTAGTGTGATCTATCTACTTGCTTTTGAACTGATTGAAATGCAAATGCTATCAATGTGTAAAAGTTTTTTTAAAAGGCAAACCCAAATAAAATGCACAGTTGTATTATTTATTTAAAGAGGATCGGTGAATTGTGACCTCATGTGGGCTGTGGCTTTAGTGGCCCTCCCAGTTTCTCATTTTTTTGGTTCATGCCAACTCTGTGGGTCTGAGTCACCCACAAACACATGGCATCTGATTCCTCGCCCACTCACATTTGCTCTTTTTCTTCTCCATTCCCATGTTCTCTTGCTGTCTGAAACCCTCTCCTTATGTCTTTTTTTGTCCAGTTAATGCACTGTCTTGAGTGGTTTTTATATCATTAAGCATCATTCATCTTGGTCTTTTGGACATGAAATGGGTGCCAGCCATTTTCCAGCTATACTAGATTTTGAAGTAAACATAAATTCAGACGTATATGGTGAGTTATAGTGAATAAGGGATAAAACTTAAATATAGGTAGAAATCCAAACATTGGCTGCAATATTATAGCGTCTGTTGGTGATCTAACTGGTGCCAAAATACTTTCTCATTAAAATGTGCCTCAGTTCTTTTGCGGAGACACAGTTGAGTGGAGTCTGGTGTCCTCAGGCCATTGGTTGGTATTGGATTTTGGGAGTTTGTAAGCTGTTGGAGGTGCAGTCTTGATTCATGAGCAGTCCAGAAACTCCTGCGAGATTTATCAACCAGCGTCCCATTTACACAACAGGTTCAATGCTGTAAACCCTCAGGTTATTACTTGAATCTCTGCCACACTAGAGGGTTGTATTACGAAGTAAGATTAATGGGTTAGCAAGGTGCATTGAACCCACAGCCATGGTTTTAAGTGTCCCAAAAGGTGGCTCTTTTTGTACCTGGTTAGACCACCCTAGCAACTTATGCTGCACACCTGAACTGCTCTGAAGGTTTTTAAGCATTTGAAATGAAATCAGCTGTAATCACCACATTTTCATGAATACTTTTGCCAGTGATATTTTTTAACAGCAATGTTGTTTCACAGCTTGGGTAAGTAGTGCAAACATCTTAACTTTATTTAAAGAGGTTGAACAAAAATATTGTCTTGTTTAAAAATAGTTTAAATCTTCCAAAAGTGAACTCAAACTGTCAACAGAATGAAAAAACAGCTGCTTTGACTTTGTATCCTAAACATCTGTATTTTCTTGAAGAGAGCCAAGCTGAAGTTCTACTCAGGCTGGGCTGTACTTGCGTGTAATAACTATTTGTGCCACAAGATGGTACAGTGAGTCAGTGTAGCCTTTGCTCTAGGTAAGTGATTAAGAAAACATTTTTATTTATAGTGGCGGACCAGCAAAAGGCATCTTGAGAAAAATGGGGGAATTGCTAAATGGAAATATCGGATCCTAAACAGTTGCGTGAAAACATCTCAGCACACTCGCTGGTAAAATGTTGTCCTTGGTGGATGAAGTTTTAGTTAAATCCTGCAGAGGGTAAATACAAAAAGTACTATTGAATTCATTCAACTATTTAAAACAGTTGTGTCACACAGTAGATAGACTGTGGCCATTGCCACGGTAAATGTCTAATATCCCACTTGCTGATGTTATATTATTTGCCAATGGCTAATGATGGCCGTATCAGATCTTTGACTTATATGTCAGTATATTCTTTGGAAAACTATTGTTGAATTTAATGTGCATGATTTTATATTATAGTTTATGATGCAGCTTCATGAAGCCCAGGGAGTGTCAGATTGCCTCTTCCATTAAATTTTGATCCTGCTAAAATTCTCCTTTGATTTGTTTTGGAAACACATAATTTCTAGGGGATGCTGCATGCTCTTCCAAATGTAAAGCCATCTGAGAAATTCAGTTCCACATGAATGAAAATTAACAAGACCCTTTTTTTTAACCAGTAGATATCTGGAATTTTTTTTTTAAATTAATGCATATTACATGAAGAAAAAGCATGTTTATTGAGTCCAAACTATGATATTTTTCAAATTTTCCTCTGTATGAGCCCTGATGGGTGTTGATACACATAAGAAACCCAGAGGATTATATTTACTCTTTCTCTAAAATGTCACAAAAGAATATTAAGCTCATGCAAAGTCACTTATAATTAATCACGTGGGTCCTTAATACATAATAAATTACATAGGCGTTGATATAGAGTTGATCCCCCCTTTGCAGTTAGAACAGCTTCCACTCTTCTGGGAAGACTTTCCATAAGATTTTGGAGTGTGTCTGTGGGAGTTTTTGCGCATTCTTCCACAAGAGGATTTGTGGGGGAAATGTTGAGCAAGAGGATCTGGCTTGCAATCTGTCTAAATCATCATCCCAAAGGCAAACGATAGGGGTCAGGTCAGGGCTCTGCAGTCAAGTTCTTCCACATCAAAGTCATCTACCCATGCCTTTGGTTCATGCACTGGGGCAAAGTTGGAAGCATAGTAGTCTGTGTCGCTCTTTGCTCTCCTTTTTCTCTTTTCTTTCCCCTCACCCCCCAACCGGTCAAGGCAGATGGCTGCCCCTCCCTAAGCCTGGGTCCACCGGAGGTCTCTTCCTGTTGAATCGAGTTCTTCCTTCCCACAGTCGCCAGGTGCTTACTCATAGGGGATTGACTGATTGTTGGGGGGTTTTTCTCTCTAATACTGGAGGGTCTTTACCTTCCAGTGTGAAGCACCTTGAGGCTGGGGTTCCTAAATGCTTTCGATTAACAGTAATACCATTTACTACTTTGACTCTGAAATATCTAGGAGGGAAGAAATTTCACAAACTGACTTGTTGCAATGTTGGCATCCTGTTACATTAGTGAAGTATTATTTCAGAAATGTTTGTTTAGGCAGACTGCATGGCTAGGTGTTTGATTTTATGCACCTTTGGCAATGGGCCTGAATGAAACACCTGAATTCGACGATAAAGAGGTGTGGTCTGATACTTTTGCCTGTATAGTATATCATTGGTTAACTTTGTGCCTGTTGATAGATAAAAAGTATGTATTGCGAGTGCAGTTTCTTCAGTGGAGCCACACTAAAACAAAAAGGATGATAAGACTGATAAATATGCTCCAGCCTTTTTCATTAACCACAGCAAATACATTTCAGAGTTAAAATATATCTCAAGTTAGACCTCAGTTTGTGTCATTCTGCAGAAATCAAAGATACAAGAAAATGGTCGACTGTGCTTTAGGGCTAAAATACTACTTTCTGTCAGCCAGCAGCTATTAATTTCACTTTCTTCTTCAGACACATCTCTCTTCATAATGGTTCATTCATTACCTCCAGTGGCTGTTGCAGATTTATGCTTTGGCGCAGCCTAAGCTTAGACTGCACTTTGCCAAGAGGACAGCTGGTAATACTTTAATATATAGAGACATGGGCATCATCATTATTCAGCAGGATTAAAGGCTGTTACGGGTTTTTTTTTTTTTGCTACTCAAACCCACAGATAACCCAGATGTCCATTTGTACATCTTCTGCCCCTTTTGCTGTGTCTAAAATTGCCCCTTGTTCATTGGTTCAGACTTATGAAGAACTCTGTAAGGTCCTGTTTTTAATCACTGTTTTGCACCAAGTTGGTCTAGAATTGTACAAATGAGTAAAATTTGTAATTTAGAGCATATTTTAATGTTGCTGTCGATTAGGTGGTTGATATAGACCAAATACTCATTGGTTTGATAACCGTTGTTTCAATTTCTTTGAGAATTCTTTGAGAAATAAATTTACTTAAAATTCCATTTTTGTTTTTAAATGGACTCAGTATCTTTTTTAGGTTTATTATGGGGTTTCAATTGTGTTAAAATACCTTTTTGTAAGAATAGGAAATGCCACATGAAAAAAGGTATCGGGACAACAAGGCCTAATAATTTGTTTTTGTAGCACACTGAAGACTTGTGGATCAGCTCAAAAGACGAATATGAGAAAGAAGTTTAAAGTTTCAGCTTTTCTTACCTGGTATTTATATCCAGATATGTTAATCATCATAGAACACAGCACATTTTGTATCAAACCACCCAGTTTTCCAAGTGAGCAAAAATAATGGGACGTGACAAGTGACAGGTGTTTCTTGTTACTCGGTGTGCCATATCATTAAGTAGCCCTGGATATCTACTCTCAGTTGAAGCTTTGGCTCTCACCTGTGAAGACTTCATTGGTAGTTCCAAAGGGTCAGTCATCATGAAGACCAGAGAGCTGTCTATGAGAAGAGCTCATGTGTGAAATATGATGGAGGTTGCGTCATGGCGTTTGCATAGCTGCTTCTGGAACAGGCTCAGAGTACAGGTTTCTAGTGTAACTCCACTTATTTCCAAGGTGCGCAGAGAAGAGCATAAAGTCTGAAGAGGATAGAGCTCCATCAATACTTATAGCATAAAGAACGACTTTATTGTTTGACTGGTGCATTTTGGCCCAATATACTCATCATGAAAAAAAAAAAATCCAGACAACAGTTTAAATAGCATTTATACAAAACAGCCAATCGTACACATCCAACAGACATATCCACCCATGAGGCACCAAGAAAAATGGGCTAGGCACATGGTCATACGGTTTAAAGTCAACAAAAAAGGACTCCATCAGGCGGAAAAATTCCAAGTCAATCACCAAAACTTAATCCAACTGACACCAGCTAAAAGATGCTGTGGTAAAAGGCTGGAAAGGCATAACCAGTGAAGACACAGGAAATCTGGTGGGTTGTAGACTTGTAGCAAGGGATATGTATTGACTTTAATTATTTGAAAAGACTCTTTTTCCAGTCTTTCACTCGCGTGGAAAAACTGGGTGGTTTGATACAAAATGTGTTGTGTTTTAGATGTAAATACCAGAGAATGAATGCTGAAACTTCTATCTTCTTGTATCCATCTTTTGATTTCACAAATGTCCTCAGTGCACAGCACAAGCAATTAAACTGGCCTTCCAATACTTTAGAAGGGGACTATATTTTTGAAACTTGAAATGAAATCTTTGTGTCTGGAAGTAGATGTAAATAATTATGTTGGCCATTTTGGACTGTCTTGCGAACACCGCTGGATCGCAGCCAGTTTCGATACACTGGGATCAATAGGAAGTGAACAGGCCCTCTTTCTGTGTTCATTCTTGGTCTCTGAACCAATCCATCAGATAGTTACTGAGACATTTATACATATACAGAGAAAAAAAACTAGTATTAACTCGTGGTGCTCTTAATGAAAAGAAAAAGGATCACTAAAGTTATTAGGATTCATCCTTTGGGGGGCCATGAATGTCTGAAAACTTTAAAAAAAAATAGAAATGATGAGTCAGTCAAAGTGCAATTGATCTCACTTCATCGATCTTGTCGGTCTTCAAAAAAAGTGTAAAATCACCTTCTTGTTGCCATGTACCCAGCCCTTTATGCAAGATGTGTTATTTCATTTTGTACCCAAAAAAAGTCCTCAGTCAGGGATAGATTGGTGACACTGTTTCCTCCGTGGTATTTTAAAGCACAAAAAAATAACATAAGAATTTTTCAAAGTGTTTCTACAATCCCAGATTCAGACATACAGTAGGTGTTAAGTGGCTTCTGTTTACACAACCATTGCTGAGCTAAAATCTTTTTCTGCATCCTCTCGGAGGTGTTTGTGTGTGTCTCTGTATGTGTTTGATGGGAGGTTGAGGTCTTCTCTTTGAAACCCTGCAGGCTGCTCTTCAGATGAAAAAGCACACAAGTGACTGCTTCTGAGATCAAATGCCACTCAAACTGTGCAGTCAGACCTCAGAGTGTCAGAGAATGGGGATATGGAAGAGATGGATGAAGGGGATACATTTGCAGGTGCGGGGGAGAGAGAGTGATGGGAACTGATGGGATTGGAGCTACAGAAGCTGAGCCACTGCGCCTGATTGCAGCTCTTGATAAAGAAAGTATCTGATAGGCAATCAGAGCTGTGGCCTGGGAGGATTTGAAATTTTTGTTGTAGTATGGATTGGACCACCTCTTCATCTTCTCACCCATCTTTGAGAACGCTGATGGGTTTTTGACAGCACCTGGGGAATGTCACGTCTCCGATAACGTTTCAGAATTGCATGTCAGTATCATAAGTGCAAGACAAAAACAGAGTTGCGAGCTATTATTTACAGGGCCAAGAAAGCTCAAAAGAGGAATAAAGCTACAATACATAAGACAAAAGGAGCTTTATGGTATCGTATTCTAAATCCATAGGTATTAATATGGAGTTGGGAAAGCTTTCTACAAGATGTTGGAGTGGGAATTTTTGCCCATTCATCCAGAAAAGCATTTTTGAAGACAGAAACTGATGTTGGATGAGAGGGCCTGGGCCTTGAAATCTCCATTTAAGTTCATCTCAAAAGTGTTTGTTGGGGTTGAGGTCTGGGCTCTGTACAGGCCAGTCTAGTTCTTCCACTCAAAACTTCCATCCATGCCTTTATGGGCCTTGTTTTGTGTATTGAGGCAAAGTTGGAAGCCTAGAATTATCCAAAATGTTTTGGTAAGCTGAAACATCAACATTTCCCTTCAGTGAAAGTAAAGGCCCAGGCCAATGCCTGAAAAACATCCCTGTGGCATTATTTAATCTTCACCATACTTTCCAATTGGAACAATGCCATCAAGCAGGTCATGTTTTCCTGGCATTCGCCAGACCCAGACTCCTCCATCAGACTGTCAGATAGAAAACTGTTATTGGTCACTCCACAGAACATGTTTCCACGACTCCAGTGGTGGTGTGCTTTACACCACTCCATCTGAAGTTTGGCATAGTGCTTAGTGATGTAAAGCTTGCATGCAGCTTTCAGCCCTGAAAAGCCATGCCATGAACCTCCCAGCACACTGATTTTATGCTGATGGTACCTCAGCTCTTGGCATTCTCGCTCTGTAACTTTACATGGTCTGCCTCTTTGTCGCTGGGTTGCTGTGATTCCTGAAACCACCTGCTTCGCAGTAATACCACTTACATTTGATATGTGGAATATCTGAGAGAGAAGAAATTTTATGAACTGACTAGTAGCAAAGGTGGCATCCTTATACAGTACTACACTGGAGTTCAGTGAGCTCTTTAGAGTGACACATTCTTTCACAAATGTTTAAGGCAGACTGCAAGGCTAGGGGCTTAATTTTATACGCCTGTGGTAATGGGGCTGAATAAAACACACCTGAATTCAGTGAGTGTGGCCCAATACCTTTGTCTGTGTAGTGTATTTGGAGAGCTAGGCAGAGGGGCATCTTTATTCATGTGGTATAGATCCTAACCACTCAGCCAAGGGGTCAACCATTTTCAGGTCACCGATTATATAGTGGACTGAAATATTTTGGCTGGTTATTTAACTGGCTGTTTTTGTCAGGATTTTATTTGAAAAAATAAAATAAAACAATGAATCATTTTCTTTCCACGTCACAATTTTGTACCAGTGTGTACTTTTACAGTAGTGAATAGCCACAGTTTCAAATAATTTTATCATTAGAGAGGGGGGAGCTAAAGCATCTTGTTTCAGACAGATGACGTACCAAGTGCAGTATAATAAAAAAGAGGCGGCATTTTGAACTGCAGTTATGCAAAACAAAAATAAAAACATGTAGTTGTAAATGAGAAGAATTGGTCCACTTCAAAGTGATACAGTTTCAGCATTACCACTCTTAAAGTTACAAAATCCTTCAACAAATACTTACTTTTACAGTCTCAGAAAGCATTTAAACACTAGAGGCATGTCAAGATTTGTTCTAGCAGAGTATTCATGTTGGCTTGTTTGCTGGAGCTTTTCCAAACTTTGTGTGGTTAGTACCTGTGGTGGGCTTTCAGATTTAAGGCATTTCTTTTTTTTTTTTTTTTTTTTTTTTTTTTTTTTTTTTTTTTTTTTTTTTTTTTTTTTTTTTTTTTTTTTGTTTTTTTTTTTTTTGCTTTTGTGT
>VUQH01018126.1:1776-16951 GCA_015106775.1 Etroplus canarensis | reverse complement strand
TGGTGGTTTGGGTTTTTTTTTTTTTTTGTTTTTTTTTTTTTTTTTTTTTTTTTTTTTTTTTTTTTTTGCATTGGTAGTTTTGCTGTTTCTGTCTCAATGTGGGTATTTTCACATTTTTGGATAGTGGCTGTCTGTTTACTTTATCAGCTTTCTTCTTTTCAGCGTTTGCCAGCTCTTTTATTGGCGTTCCAATAAAGCCTAATTAAACATGTGGCAAAGACGGATTTCTACCATCCCTTTAAGTCCTAATTAAAGTTGCTTCAGACTGTTGATTGTTTTTGTGCCTTACCTTTAGAAAGTTAAATATGTTTTTCCCCTTTTCTCTTCCTCCAGAGCGTGTTCACTGTTTTGTTGGGCCCGTTTACCTTCTTCAACGCCCAGAAGACCAAATATCTTCAGATTCTCACTTCACTCATGCGCTGGATTGGTAAGAAAAAATATTCCTGTTTATTTTCTTCCCTTAAACATGCTTTTCTTTGCTTTCCACCATGTTCTCCCTTTGCTTTCTTTGATACCTCTCTTTCTGAGGCCTCTTTTTCCACCCGTGCATATTTCCATTTTATTGGTGTCTCCCCCCATTTCTTTCATCCCCCCTACCCTCGCCTGCCTGTGTGGCTGCTGGGCTTAAGGTCCGTCCATCATGGTTTGGTCCTGCTCTGTGTCTTTGATTCCCATCTCCTCTCATTCCTCAGCCTGACAGGCTTGACAGCCCGTCCCAAGCTTGATTGGACCGTCACTCACAGGGCGACGGATGAAAATAAACCGCCGTTCCTGGGCCCACTGTTAAAATCACAACGCCACTGAATCATGGCACTCCCGCCGCCCCCGCACAGCCGCACTCACTCGCATAAACAACACACAAACACAATAGCATCCATGCTCTGTCCAGTATGTGCCTGACTAAATAACACATGGGTTTTAGCTGCATCTTTCGCTCTTCCTCGTCTCACGGTCCCCTGGCTCTGTGTAATTGATTGGCTGTGTCATTTTTGCAGGGCTCCATACAGCACAGTTTAATGATTTAAAATGGCTCCAGTGGACTCTTTAGGTTTGAGTAAAAACATCAGGGGAATGATGTACTGGTATCCAACAGCAAATCAAAAAACACAAATATTTGACTTTAAAACTATGACAGACATTTTTAACTAAAGATAAAGGAGGGGTATATATTTTTTATTCTCTTGTTCGTGGTACTGATTTTCAAGTATAATGGTGATGTGTGTAACTGTAGTAACTTTAGATAGAGCATGTTGATGAGCCATACCATGAAGATATGGGAAAGGGTTGTTGAAGCTAGGTTAAGAAGAGAGGTGACATCAGTGAGCAGCAGTATGGCTTCATGCTGAGAAAGAGTACAACAGATGCACTGTTTGCTTTATGAGTGTTGATGGAGACGTATAGAGAAGGTTAGAAGAAAGCTGCTGAGATTTTCATTGCGAGTGACCAGGATGGACAGGATTAGAAATGAGGACATCAGAGGGACAGCTCAGGTTGAACAGTTTGGAGACAAAGTCAGAGAAGGCAGGGTTGAGATGGTTTGGACATGTTCAGAAAAGGATAGTGGATATGTTGGCAAAGGAATGTTGAAGATGGAGCTGCCAGGAAGGAGGAGAAGAGGAAGACCACAGAGGAGGTACATGGATGTAGTGAAGGAGGATGTGCAGAGTGCTAGAGTGACTAAAGAGGATGCAAGGGATAGGGTGAGATGGAGGCAGATGATCCTCTGTGGCGACCCTTAAAGGGAGCAGCCGACAACAGTCATTTGATTGCACCAATCTGGACTATTCTTTCAAAAAATTTTGTCTAAAATCCAAAAACTTTTGCAAACCACTGTATATCCAGCAGGTGCCACATTATTGGATGCCTGGCATCTGCACAATGCTGTGGTTCACAAGTAATAGAAGTGGACAGAATTAAATAATTAAAACTCCATTTGTGACACCCTGAATGACTTTTTAAAATCAGTACTAATTACCCTGTTTTGATTTTTAGAATCAGAGTTCATATCTGTCTGTGCTCAGATGTCTCGCAAATACAGTGAAGTAGTCTCTTGCTTTGTCCATCAATCTTGATATGGGCCTTGTTCCTTTTCTTTGTGCTTTTTTGTTTTTGGTGCAGAGAATCAAGTAGACTTCCCAGTGTGTAAAGACACTTGAGTTATAGATTAGTTGTTGGAGTGTTTCTGGTTGAGCTGCTTCCTGAGGACAAGTAAACGTGTTATCCTGCTAAAATTCATTCCCTGTTCACAAACATTGTTGCCTGTGATGTCAAGTAGTGTGCTGCGCTCTTGTAAATAAGGCTGCATCCTTATGGGTATTAAATTGTGTATCATAATAAGTATTGATGTGTTGTGCTGCTTCTGCTTTGTGTACTCTGTCAGATGGTAATATTACCATCTGGAAAATGTATGTTGTGTAGTTATTTATCATATTGTGTCCCTGGGTCTCGGTATCCATTTTATTTGAAACCACTGACACTGAACACATACGACAAGCAGACCCTGGGTCCCCTCCTGACCATTACTCACCACTCCCAGATGCACCTGTAGTCACATGTGCTGCCCTGAGTGAGGACGTGGTGTGTTTGATGTCAGGGGTAGCAGCTGGCTGGTGCGTCGGGGTTCTGCCTGCTGCCCTCGGCTCTGGCCTTGTCAGAGTCATTGCCACTCAACTGTAGTCACCTTGTTGTCCTGGGAGCCCTGTTTTTTTGGGGTTTTTCTTTTTACAAAAAACATGAGTGATGAGTGTTGGTGAACCTGCCTGCTGCTCTGCTGCCAGTGACACGCTGAGATATTCAGTAGAGTCGCCATTAGCCCAGGTCAGCGTGACACCTTTTGTACAACCCAGAACTCCTAGCTGAGCTCATTTAGTCACCATGTTCGCAGTAGTGCCGCATCATTTTTGATAGATTAAGACGGAAAGTGGTGCAAAGGACACATTAAAGCCATCTGCATTCTCACAAATGAGACATATTGTGGTCTGAGCCCAGAATTGACTGATATGGTAATCATGACTTATGTCCCACAACAAAATCACCTCTCGCATGGCTTAAGGACAATGACTGTGTTGTCATTTCGGCCACATTTAGGTGTAAAGTCATCACTCTGACCAAAAAAAGCACAAAATAATGAATTTTACTGTATTTACTTAGCTTAGGCTTGCTCACCTAGTGATCACTAGAGAGAGGTACCATACGCTTGAGTTAAAGACAATGGATGTGCTGCATTTTGGATATATTCACACACATAAATCATCTTTCAAAAGATGATCTTTTTTCGGTTCAGTTGTTTGAAGAGGGATTAGGTATAGAAACGAAAAATCTATGTATCATGCAGGAAACGTGATTTTTGTTTCTGTAAATTTGAGCGTTTTAACATGGGAGCAAGGGAGTGAGTTTTTGGCACTTCTGCATTGACCTCATTTTTCAGATCCTTAGGTTGCCATTTGTACTTTTTTATGCTTTAAATTGCATAACCCTATTCTAAAAGGACTTCGCCACAGTTATGTGAAAAAGTTTTAACAGGACCCTATGCAGTCCTGTGAAAATAACTAAGTTCATATGCCCTTGCTGCTTATATAGGAGTTAAGAGGGTAAGTAGCAGCCAGATGCTGACAATCAAATTAACTTGGTTGACTGAACATCAGCCATTGTGAGCACCTCTATGAAAGCAGAGGTTTTGGCAGTTTGCTGGTCTGGAGCATTCTGGTGTGTTGGCCCAGTGCTGCAACCTTCTTAGGAGTGGAAGTCCCAGCATATTCACCCCAAACTCAGCAGTCAGCTCAGAGAAACTGAAAAAAAGACAGACACCTACATCTAAATGTTAAAGTTCATGGCAGCACAATCAGAAAAAGACTGAACAAGGATGGCTTTTTTTTGGTTGGGTTGCCAGGAGAAAGCCTTATTGTTCTTAAAAAGAACATGGCAGCACAACTCAGTTCTGTAAAGTTGTAGCTGAACAAATTACAAGAATCATGTAACAATATCCTTTGGACAGTTGAGACCAGAGTGGAGACGTTTGGTCATAATACAAGCATGACCAAAATTGAGTCATGCAACAGGACAATGATCCCAAGCAAATCTCCGACAAAATGGGTAAAAAAAAAAACAGAGAATTAAGATGCTGCAATGACCCAGTCAGAGTCCAGACCTCTACCTAATTGAAATGCTGTGGTGGGAACTTCAGAGAGCTGTACCAAAATAAATCCCCACAAACCTCAATGAACTGAAGCAGGTGAAGCTACATTGTAAAGAAGCATGGACCAAAATACCTACACAGTGATGTGAGGGATTCTTAAAGTGATAAAGAAAATAATTACAGTACTTAAACTTTTGCTGCTAAAGGTGGATGTAAAAGCTAATGAATCGCTTCATGGCACTTAGACCTGAAACTGTAGGTGTTAATGTTGTCGATATAACTCAAAATCAAAGTTTTCGAACTTAGAATATAGTCCTCTTTCTAAAGTGGGGTCTTACTCAAAATTAATAGGTAACTTTTAGCTAGCGTGTCTGTAAGGCCTTAAAAATGCTTCATAATCACCAATAAAGAACTCACTCTCAGATGGCTTGACACCTTCCTACCTTCAGTAAAAGGCTTAAAAACCATTAATTAGCAATACTGTGTCCATCTTTGTCTTTCTCCTCCACGCTGTGCCTTAAACACATTACACTTGCCTTTTTGTTGAAGCATTATTTACAAGTAGCATTTGTGAATTTAAGCAAAACCATAGTACACACCTTGAATAGGAATATTCAGTGCTATACAGACATGTTATAGTTAAATGTAGTTTATAATGCAAAGTGTCTTCACCCTATGGAGTAATTTACTTGCACATTCAATATTGAAAGGGAAGTATCGTTGCAACTCACTGCAGCCAGTTTCTTCATGCCTTTTGTAAGCAGAGGAGATCACTAGTGTTCCTAAACACTTACACTGCTTCTCTAATTGATATTGAATGGTAGGAGATGAAGAGAAAAAGTTTAAAGGCTCCTCACGTAGTAAGCAAGTATTAATTACTTTCATCTGTCTCTCCTGGGGATGTGTGGATAGCTGTTTGAAGCCACACAGGGGTTACTGTCTATATTAACTGTTGAGTCAATACCATAATGATCCTGTGCCTCAGAAGAACAACTGTCACATTTGCTTCACAGAAAACCATTAAAGACTTTTGTCTGGTGTTTCTTGTTGAAACTATTATTGGCTTTTGCATTTCCCCAATTGGGAGTGATTGCTCTCTGTGAAGCACCTTTTTTTTTCTTTTTGGAAGTTCTGATGTCTGGTGGTTGTACAGTAATGTTTCAGCATTGGTCTTTTTTCTGCCACGAGGCTATGTCTTTAAATCTGGCACAAACATCCACTTGGACACAAGGATTAATTCATTTGTTTTTAGTGGTTAAAGGTTAACTTCCTGTGACCTCCCTAAACATATTCTCAGGTTCAGTGTAAAATCACAATGTGTGGATATTTTTCAGTGCCATATTGCTGATTAGGTTGAATGTTGTGAGACAGCATAAGACTGGCTGCACTAAAATGAGTGAAAAAGCAGCCAATGTCCACACTTTGAACACTGACTGAGATTCTCAGTACATATAACTTATGAATGTTGGAAGGGCAGCTGTTCTACACAAACATTTCTAAATCTTGAGCGATGTTAGCTAATCAGAAAATTTTAAGACCTTGTCCAACCCTGGCTGTGACTGTATCTCAGAATTGGTTCATATTTAATTGGTAGCACTAATGTTTAGGGCCTACCTTCCTGCTATGAGGATTGTAAACATTTTTTTGTGCTTTCTGGTTAAAGATGTCTGAGGCCTCCGTGTTTTGGCTTCTTAATACATCCATATTTGATGGTGGTGCGGTGGTTATCACCATCGGCTCACAGCAAGATGGTCTGGGTTTGAATCCAGCAGCTGGCCAGCTTAGACCCCTCTATGTGGAGTTTGCATGTTCTCCCCATGCTTGCATGACTTCCTCTCACAGTCCAAAGACATGCAATGGAGTTAGCTTAATTGGCGATTCTAAGTTGACCGTAGGTGTGAACGTGAACGGTTGTCCGTCTCTCTGTGCTGGCTCTGCGATGAACTGGTAAATTGTCCAGGGTGTACCCTGCCTTTTGCCCTGTGACAGCTGGGATAGGCTTCAGCTCCCCCCGCAACCCTGGATTGGATAAGCAGAAGATGATAGATGAATATTTGATGCACTGTTTACTCCCTAACCTGAAAATCAGGTTTGGTGGCCAAAGAATTTTAAGTCTCTTTAACTTAAATGCTGATATACACCAGAATATAGAAAAACTGCTCATAAGTGAAGAAGTCCCACCCACCTTCTATTCAAACCTTCTGTTGCTTGGGGTAGCCAATCAGAAGGAGGTTATCTTAAGAGGGAGGGTCTAAACAGCTTGCTCAAAACAGGATGAACTGAGACACCCCACCAAGGCCAGTAATAAGGATCGGGCTCCCTTTAACAAAGTCAGGTCAAATCAGTTTTATTTATATGGCACAAATACAGAAGTTACTTCAGAACTTCACATTCTCTCCAGCAAACATCCTCGATCCCTAAACTCTCGACTCAGATCAGAAGCTTCTCCCATTAATTTGGAAAATGAAAACACAGATTTTAACTTCAGCTTGATCTGTTGGCAGAGGCATGCAGCTGCAATGTGGCAACTCTAGTTATGTGTCAAATAGCAGCATTTAAAAGCTGTGCTTGGACTTACATCAATATAGTTCATTCAAAAATAACCTGAATTTTGCTTCTCTGTGGCAAGAAAAACTGCAAATCAAATACAAATAGTTTCAGTGATCCATGGGCCTCACCATCCATCTCATGTTCTTAGTTTATAGCAACATAGTATAAAGAGCTAAGAAATTGCCTGCAGGGATTCTCACAGCTGTCCAGTGCCATTTTAAATGGGCAAGGGATTGAGAGCTTGTTTTTGAAGGTCAGGGGGACTCTGGTGGCTTGTTGACTGGAAAGTCCTGCTTGTTCAGAGCATGCAGCTTTACAGGAGAGAGTGGTGAAATATTAGCTGGTCTTAATGAACTGTACAGCAGCCAGAATCACAGTTCAGAGGCCCTGAAAAATTTCATTTCAACACAGACTGGAAAACATTGGCCCTTTTTTGGCTTTTAATGACATTTCAGTTGTCACCCAGGTATTAAACCATGAGACTTCTTTTTTCTCTGAATATGAACATGATCCCAGCTCCTTTAACTTCTTTAGCGTCTCATCCTTCTGTCCCTGCTGAGCATTGATGTGTCTTTTTGTGATGATAGGTGCCTCCCTGCTGAGATGAGTATGCCGGTAATTAGAGGAATATTTGGTGGATGTGTGCCTTGGTAGGAGAACACAATCAACTGGACCTGTGTACGCACTAACTAAGCTTTCAGTCATGGTCAGTGAGCTCAGGGCTTTGTTTACCTCACAGTCACTCTTTTTACATTGAAAGGTTTGATTAAAACAATTCAAATGTAAAGCTGTACTTTAAGCAATTTGTTAAAAAATCATTAATGCTTAATTCAGTTAGCATTGTGGATGTTGTTTTGTGGCATTTGATCGTAATCATAGCCTTAGAGGGACTGATTGTATAGATAAAATAATTTACAGCCTCCCGGAATTAGTTAATGCTATCAGCAGGATGCAGAAAGATAACTTTTACGACGCATCTTTGTATTTAATTTTTTTTAAATTGAAAATTAATTCAGTGGAGTTCTGGCCTGGCCATTTATGTAATACTGATTTGTATCCTAAGATGGTGTAGCAAGTCATTGTCGCATCAAGTGTGCCCAGAGTGTGTGAGTCCATCAGACAAAGAAGAAGAAATGCTGATAGACAAACAGATGTTGGAGTGACGGGTACTCCGGTGAATAAGACATCAAACAGTGTCTGAAGCACATGAAAATGGATCCTTAGCGCCACGAGAACCAAATCCTAGATGGAAATCACACTCGGCTGCATGGTAGGGTGCACTTAATTCATGCTGTGCTGTACACTTGCTAATTGCCAATTGTGTGGCACAAAAAGAATAAGTGCATACAGTAGGTGTAGCAGCTGCTCTCCACCTCAGTCGGTGAGACAACAGTGAACCAGATTTCCAACATGAAGAGAAAGATCATACCAGCCAGAGAGCATTGAGTCACAGTGAACACACAGCAATGGATGAGTCGGCCTACAGTAATTAATTGGCATAAGCACCAATATAAGATAAATGTGTAAAAAAGATTGTAGTGATTACATTTTTCTTTGATTCTCTAATCCTTTTTAAAAAGTCATCAGTTTTTGAGCTGGCTTAGGGTTTGTCTGTGAGGATTGCTTCAGTTCAGCAGAGCTCAGCTTATAATAATACAGTCGCTGGATGTGACTGGCACTTCATAGCTGCTGTCAAATGGTTAACTGCATCTGGTCCATAAATCTGTTTTCTTATCTGTTTTGGACTGGAACCTATCCCAGCTGTCATAGGATGAGAGGCAGGGCACACCTGAACAGGTCAACAGGTCACGAACAGAGGCACACCTATAGCCAATTTATAACCTCCAGTTAACCTAACAAGCATGTCTTTGTACTTTGGGAAAACAAAAAAACTCCACAGAGAGGTTCCAGCTGAGCAGAAAGTTTGAACCTAGAATCTTCTTACATTAATTGAAGAGTGCTAACCGCTGCACCACCTTGATCTCAGGACAACTTTTGCATTTTCCTGTTTCTTAATGCAGGAGCAGAAATCAAACATAAATCAGAAATGTCACTTCTAGGGGACATTTGTAGTGGAATTTGGCACTTTCGAGTTACAGTTAACACCTTTTAACATTAGATATATCATTTGTGTGTTTATCTGTTTATCAACAGATTATTTCATCCCTTGAATCTGAAGAAGAATCTGCTGTTACTGTCCTGTACTCTTTATGTTCTGCTATTGTATGCATTGTATATCTTGTACAATGACTAGGAAACCAGCATACATACTGTGTACATACATTGATCAGTCATAACATTATGACCACTGACAGGTGAAGTGAATAACACTGAATATCTCTTCATCATGGCACATGTTAGTGGGTGGGATATAGTAGGCAACAAGTGAACAGTTTGTCCTCAAAGTCAGTGTGTTAGAAGCAATAAAAATGGGCAAGCTTAGGGATTTGAGGGAGTTTTGACGGGGGCCGAGTTGTGATAGCTAGACAGCTGAGTCAGAGCACCTCCAAATCGGCACCTCTTCTGGGGTGTTCTCAATCTGCAGTGGTCAGTGTCTATCAAAAGATGTCCAAGGAAGGAAGAATGGTAAACCGGTGACAGGCTCATGGGCGGCCAAGACTCATTAATACACATGGGGAGCAAAGGCTGGCGTGTGATCCGATCCAGCAGACAAGCTACTGTATCTCAAATAGTTGAAAAAGCTGTTTCTGATAGAAGGGTGTCAGAATATACAGTATGTTACAGTTTGTTGTCTGTGGGGCTAGATAGCTACAGATGAGTCAGGGTGCCCATGCTGACCTCTGCCCACCACTGAACAGGCCAACAATGGGCACGTGAGCATCAGATCTGGACCGTGAAGCAGCGAAGAAGGTGACCTGGTCTGATGAATTGTGTTTTCTTTTGCATCACGTTAATGGCCAGGTGCATGTGTGTCGCTTACTTGGGGAACACATGGTACCGGGATGCGCTATGGGAAGAAGCCAACAGGGGCAGTGTGATGTTATGGACGTTATTTAGCTGGGAAACATGAGGTCCTTCCGTCCACGTGAATGTTACTTGAATACACACCACCTACCTAAGCATTGTTGCAGACCATGTACAATATTCCCTGATGGCTGTAGCCTTTTTAAGCAGAATAACACGCCGTGCCACAAAACAAAAATGGTTTGAGGAGCACAACAGCAAGTTCGAGGTGTTGACTTGACCTCCAAATTCCCCAGATCTCAATTGAATTGAACATCTGTACAATGTGCTGGACAAACAAGTCCGTTTCATGGAGGCACCACCTCACAACTTACAGGACTTAAAGAATTTTAGCAGGTATGTTTATGTTAGCTAACTTTAGCCAGAAGAAAGATTCCCTCCATGAATCAAATACCTTTTTTTTTTTGCCCCCCTGATGGTTATCCAGAAGCTGAGATGACATGGTGCTGCCACCATGAGGTGGAAAGGGATAGTGCATTTTGAACTTGTATGAGTAGGTTGACATGGAGGCAGATGATCTGCTGTGGCGACCCCTAACGAGAGCAGCCAAAAGAAGTAGTGCTGGCAGGCCATCAACAATACAGGAGTTTTTGCCCATAAAAAAATCTGACCCTGGGCTGTGATTGGTCCCAGGGCCGGACTTTGGACATGTCTGGTCTAAGTTTATGTTTACCTGGAAATTGCAAATTAACAAATCAGGTCATGAAATGTATAAAATAACAGAAAATCAGAAGAGAGCTCTTTTTTCCAGCTTTGATTACTAATTTTTCACTTAATAAGAAAGCAGGGAATACCTTAATTTGAGACACTAGTACAAAAAAGACAAATTTTGAAATTTTCGCTCAGAAAAAATAGTAAATAATTTAGAAGTTTTACCCTAGAATACTTTAAATGTATACTAATTAAAATGGTGTCTAATTATTTAGTTTATCTTTGATAGTGTAGAATCTTTGTCTATAAAGAACCTTGAGGTCACTACCATCATGAATTAATGCTATATGAATAATATTGAACTGAATATTATCACAACATTTAAATGAGTGAATCAGAAGCTGGCTGGCTCATCTCTGTGAACCTCAGCTGCAGCATGGGGTGCTAAACAGTACTGCCAACTGCTGTGCTGCTCTGTGCCATGTTTACTAAAAGCCCTATCCAACATCACAGAGCAGCTTATGAAGCAAGGAAGCCACTTATCACCCAGTCACCCAACAAATACCGCAGCCCCAGCAGCTTGCTAGCTCTGTTCCTGAGGTTTGAAGTGATGGAGGCCTGGCACAGTGAGAAATCCTGAAACCCTGGTGAGAACTGGGCAAAGAGCCGGAGCTACTAATTACTGCAGAGATTATCCAAGAGTGCTCAAGGAGTATCTCTCTTAATTAATGATGGGATGATTGCCTGCTCCAAAACCACTGGGGGGGGGGGGTTAAATTGGCCAACGTGACTGGAAAACAAGTAACATCACCAGACCCTTAGGTTACATGCAACAACAATGCATTTCCTTTTCAGATTGGTTCTTTTTGTAAGCATTAAAACACAGCTGAGAAGTCCTTGACCTTCCCGCTGTCATCAGTGAATTGCCCATTCTTAAGTGCCCAAGTCGTTCTCTGCGAGGAGCAAGACCTCCCAACTTGCAGCTTTCTCGTGCTCCATTGCACGTGAGATTGATCACTTCTCACCTTCTACCATTTTCTCCTCATTAATTGAGTCTAGGATTCCCATTTCTTCTGAGATAGCAGCTGAGAGTCTTTCTCTCTAGGCAGTCAATGACTCCTTGGAGCATTGAGAGAGACTGCCAGCCTTGGCTTTAACTGCATCTGCAATGTTTGCTACTAGAGACAATACAGCCATAAGAGCCTCCTCTGGAGGGTCGTTAAGTTGAAGCATTCCTCACAAGGTCATTGCCATACCCATCCAGGTAATATAAATCACAGGCTGAAGGAGATGGACAGGCACTAGGTATAGAGGTTGGACGTGTGGTTGCTGAATTTACTCAGCTCCCATTGTTGCATGTCAAGTGTAGTAGAGAGTATCAGTTGAGCCCAGTATCTGTGTGAAAGTGCATCAAATTACCACATCTCGACAGGTTTGTGCAGAGTTAATGGCTCGTGCCATCTGTATGAAGAGGTTTTGTGGAGGTTCCTTGAAAGATGGATGTTGCAGCTGAATAGCAGTGGGCAAGATAAAATGTTTTCGCTCATTTCCTAAAACAGATTCAGAGAATTGTGAGATGAAATCCGTTCAACAAAGATAGTTGTAGAAGTATAACTTCCAGAGTAAAAAAGCCTTTTAAATGATCAGGTTTGACTGGTGATTCTGTAATTAACTTAGCTAATGCTAGATAGCTGAGGAGTGGTGAGTTTTGTTTCTAGAATAACTTTAATGCAGCCCTGGAGGTTTCTTGGATTTAACTAACACAGATGGGAAACACAAGCATCCACCACAGTCAGACAGAACATTAGTCAGTCTTTAAACTGCCACCCCCCTAAGACAAAGTCCATGCAATGTGAGATTGCTCCAGTGTGAGAAAAGTGCTGATTATATTCCAATGCTTTCAGTGCTTGTGAGTGAGCATCATGCCTCCTGAATGCTCTGTACCTCACCTCAACCAAATGGAGTATTTTCAGTGGGGCAAACATGTCTAAAACAGACTATTTCCTGTTGTGTGCCTCTTGTGGGCTGTGTAGAGCATGGGGATGTTCTTTGTAACTAATTTACTAGACAGTTAACTAAGAAAAACAGCTATCCAACTGGTTAACTAGCCTTAAAGTCTCAGGGGAAAGTAAAAAGGTGCAATTTAAGAGATGAGGTTAAAACAGTGTGCTATACACTTTATGGACACAAGTCTTAGGCCACCTACATGAGCTTTTATGACACATCCCCTTCTAAATCCTTAGGTATTAATATATAGTTGATTATCCCTCTTTGCAGGTATAACAGCTTCTGCTGTTTAGGAAGACTCTGTATAAGATCTTGGAGTGTGTCTGTGGGAATTTTTGTCCATTCATTCAGAAAAGCATTTGTATGGTCAGGTACCAATGTTGGATGAGAGGGCCTGACTCACAGTCTCTGTTCTAGTTCACCCTAAAAGTGTTCAGTGGGGTTGAGGTCAGGGCTCTGTGTCCGCCAGTCAAGTTATTCCACACCAAACTCATCTAACCATGCCTTTATGGACCTTACTGTTCATGCAAAGTTGGAAGCATAGAACTGTCCAAACTGTCTTGGTAAGCTGAAGGTGGGCCCAGACCACCACAGAAAAACAACTTCATAGCATTGTCCGTCCTCCACCAAACTTAACAGTTGGCACAATACAGTCAGGAAGGTAACGTTCCCCTGGCATTTGCCAAACTCAGAATCATCCATCAGACTGACAGAAAAGTGGGATTTGTCACTCCATAGAACATACTTCGACTACTCATTAAGTCCAGTGGTAGCATGCTTTACACCACTCCATCCAACACTAGGCATTGTGCATGGTGATGTAAGGCTGGCATGCAACTGCTCAGCCATGGAAACCCATGCCTTGAAGCTCCCAGTGGAGTTTTTGTGCTGACGTTAATGCCAGACGAGGTGTGAAACTGCATCTGGTGAGTCAACATAGCATTGATGACTTTTATGCACTATGTGCCTCAGCTCTCAGCAACCCTGTTCTTAACTTTACATGATCTGGCACTTTGTGGCTGAGTTGCTGTGGTTCCTAAACTCTTGACACTGGAATATCTAGGGTGGAAAAAATTTCAGCAACTACCTTGTTGCAACAGTAGCAGCCTACAGTACCATTCTGGAATTCAGTGAGCGCTTTAAAATTACCCATTCTTTTCTAAATGTTTGTAAATACAGACTGCATGGCTAGCTTCTTGATTGTATAGCTCTGTGGCAAAGGGACTGAATGAAATACCTGAATTCATTGATTAAAATGTGTGGCCCAAAGCTTTTGCCCATATAATGTGTATTACTTGTTTAAGAGCCATTCAAAACAGTTTATCACAGTATTTAATAGCCGAAATATATTTTAAATGTGGCAGCAACTATTGTTCAGAACGCTGAACCCACACGCACATTGTCAGAATAGTTTGCAGAGCTCATGTTAGCAGCACTAGCAGCAGCAGACTGTGCTTATATGTCAGTTTACTCCGACACAGCCAACATACAACTGTTCATTGTGAGTAAGACTGCCTTCTTTTACCTTCCACCTCTCAAGTTTGCAACTTTCAGTCACAGAGGAGTGCTGCTGTCTGCCGGGGCTGCAGCGCCAGGTTGTAATCGGTGGCCTTGGAAACAACTGTTAACTGGCACTGTATAGTAATAAAACATGAATGTGTGTGTTCAACCATCCAGTATTTCTGGTGTTGACTGCAGGGAGCAGCAATGTTCACTTGTCTAGTCCTCTAGATGCATCTGTCCTACAGTAGGAGATTTGATGGCCTAATACTACTGAACCCAGTGTTCTTGTGGGAAAGGGCTCTCTTGTCAGTAAAAACATAAAGGAAGGCAGGAGCATCAGTGGCTACAGCAAGAGTTTAGATTAAAACAGAATCATGTGTATTTGTTACCCGTTTCGGTGTAATTTGCCACTGATTAATGCATTTCAGTGCTCCTTACACTCATCTCTTACATCAGTCTAGGGACTTGTGTTATACCAAATTTACTGTGTAAATAAACTTTTAGTTAAGGTGATCATAGCTAATACGCTTTCATTTCACGGCTGTACCGTATTCTAGCATTGAAATTCATAGTTGATAGGTGCAGTGGGTGTGATAAAATTGTCACGGCCGGACGTGATTTGCCCATCTTGTGTAACGTTATGCAGCCGAGGAGCTGGTGACAAATGAGCACATTATGAAAGGCTTCAATCTAGTGGCTTTTATTCTTGGTGCTCAGCTCCTCTCTACCATCTGATTGACTTTCAATTTCTCTGAAAAGTAATGGGTTAGTTCCTGTGACTTTAGTGGGATAAATCAGTGCTTTGCCTCTAATTAGCATAAAACCTTTCTAATTGTGGGCCAAAAAAGAGATGTTATGCATTAGATTTTAAATTTCAAAGGGATTTGGGATAATATTTAATCATTAAGCTTCATTAACATTTAACTGGGAGCTTCCCAGTACAACCAGCCCCACTGTCCTTGCAGGCTCTCTTGCAGCATCTTAATCTAAGCTAGACTTACAAAAAGCTGCTTCAGGTAATGTAATAGTGCCTGCCACCCTGAGGCAATCTTAATTAAAAGCCCCATGCTAGTTTCCTTCCTGTGCAGCCCGCAAGTGTTGGTGTCAGCGAGGAGAACAGCTTCCTTCCTCCTCTCCTGCACCTTTTTCTCCCTCCTGCTCCACAGACAGGTGGGTGAAGGTGCCAGCTATTTCACACATAGCTTTGTACAGACAGAATGATGGGGAAAAAATGGGTCTCAAGGAGAAAGAAGACAGGAGGAGCAAAGGGAGCAGACAGATGGTTTTAGTGATGACTCTTTCACACATTGCAGATGTTTTTGGGAGAGAGTGGAATTCAGAAAG
>VUQH01018100.1:2481-13048 GCA_015106775.1 Etroplus canarensis | reverse complement strand
GTCCTCCTGTAATCTCTTACGAACGACTGCCAACGCTTCCGTGACTGGGATGCAAGTGAAGAGAGATGTAACATCGTGCGAGACCATAGTTTCATCTGCCTCCATCATCACATCTCTCACCTTCTCGACAAAATCCAAGGTGTTCTGGATGTGGTGTTCAGATCTGCCTACCAATGGGTTGAGGATCGAAGCCAGAAACTTAGAGATCATGTAGGTGACTGAGCTGATCATGCAGACAATTGGTCTAAGGGTACATCTTTCGCCATCTTACAACGCTGTGATTGCAGCCATTCCCCAACTCTTTGTGGATGGTACTCATGGCCATTGATCAGTGGCCTTTGATCAGTGGGCCTTGATCAACTGACCTTGATGTTAGTTTCAGTCATTATGCAAATGTACTGTTTATAAGGTTGGGGAGACCTGCAGTCAGTTGAGACTGAAGAAGTCACTTGGATGAGTGATGAAACGTTTCTCCCACGGAAACTTTACGTCCAGATGAACAGAATCAACTTTGGAAATTCTGGAGGTGCTTTGCAGACTCTGGAGTGGGACATCTGTGCTAAAGTAACTCCACCCTGTCTAAACAGAGGTAGTACTCCAATCATTAGAGACATGCTACACCCTCAGATTTGAGTCTTTGGGCAGGAGGATTCATATTACAGCACATGAATGAGCCCAAACACACCTCAAAGCTTTTCAAGAGCTACTTGAAGACCAAAGAAGACCAAGGAGTGCTGACTCTCATGGACTTCCCTTCACATTCATCTGTCAAAGACCCCTGTGAACACTTACAAGGGTATCTGAGGACTGAGAAAACCAAGCATTCCTGACATCAAATGACCCTTTTATTTTGTTAAACTGGAAATTCATGCAAACTAGAAGTAAAATCAGTGGTCTCTTTATACCCCTCTGTACCTGAGACAGCACTGTGCAAATAAAAAAATGTACCTTCAGCTGCTCACTTGTATTCTCCCCAGGGGGTCACAGCAACAGATTAAATAAAAAAAAAAATAATAATAACTTTATTGTTGAACTCCTTTCCACAGAAATCTTAAGGGGTCTGTAAAACTGAAACAATGTGTTTGTTAAATTGTCGAACTGTGTCAACACCTTTTTGAAGTTTACCTTTCCAATGCCAGATTCAGGAAAGCTCTCTCCAAAATTGCTCAACACCTGCCCTTATAACATTTACAGTCCAACAGCCATTCATATAGTGACAGACCAGGTGTGTGGAGGTGGGAAAGAAGTCAGTATTTTTTCTGTCCTTCACAAGTACCTCAGTCACTTTATACATATTCTTAGTGTGCTCATACATACAACTGAGTGCGACATCAAGAATGGCTCTGAGGAGAGATGCCCTTATTTCCATTTGTATAATTCATTCCATTAAGACTAGAAAGACCCACAGCTCTCTTGCAGAGATCAGTGAGGCAGTGACAAAGCTAGGAGGATACTGAAGTCTTTTGGTCAAATAGTCATGTGTAGTGCCCCTGAACAGGTACAGACACTTCTTACTATAAAAGTTGTTAGCTGATCACATATCTACCAAGTGAACTGAGTCTGGCTTAAAACAAAATAACAAAAAATTATTAAATTCAACTCTGTATATAACTTTTTTTTTTTTGTACAAGAACCAAACAGTTTATGACTCCATCCATCTGTTTCTTAACAGTTTTTCCAACATAGGATTGTGGTAGGGGGCTGGAGCCTGTCCCAGCTGACATTAGGCCAAAGGTGGGGTCTACCCAGGGAGGTTGTTTGTCCATCAGAGTGCTAACACACAGAGGCAGACAACCAACCACACTCTCACACCCGTACCTACAGCCAATTTACATTCACCAATTGACCTAACAAGCTTGTTAATGGACTTCTGGAACAACCCAGAGTACCATGCAGCCTTACTAAGGATACCCTATCCTACAGTAAGGCAGATTGAGAGTGGGGTGCTATAGGTTGGTTAGCATTGCTTTGACTACTCATTAGCCAGCAGAAACATACAGACCAAATTTAGCTCATGTCCATGTTGTGTAACTGTAGCAGTGCAGATAGGTAGACACACACATAAGATCATCAATTTTAGTCTAAAGCTAAGTACTTTCTTTCATTAGAGTGGGAATCTTTAAAAATCTCAAGTTCCAATTACATTAAATTATTGTTGTCAAGATTGGATTAAAAATTAATTATTGAATGAATTAATAGAAAAGGAACTATATTTTTAGGTTTTACTTTGGTACACTGTGTGCCACAGGATACTGGAGCAACTTTTCACACTTATCCTCAAACAAAACTGGCAGTTAAGCAATCAAGATTTGATGAAGTGTATGATGAACTAAAAGCAATATTAGAACAATGAGTAATTTAATAAATCTGGGTTATATGATGTTTTTTAAATTGACTGTTCAGGTGAGAATAATTAAAAAACTAGCTTTACTGGCCACTACCATTGGCTGGATGTCTTTTATAAAGCAGATGTTGAATTCTGTGTTGGGCTGTTAACAACACTACAACCCTTATTTGTTCATCATGTTTGACAGCTGTTCAAAATTGTAAGGAGTTATGTAAAATGGTGCAGTGTGTGTTGGTTGACTGATCATTTTAAAGTTGTTAGTCATTACTTCATAGCACATGGTAGCCAGATCCAATCACTGAAACTGACCTCATGTCAGCGGTTGCAGAAGCATTGGACAATAAGGTGATCTTCAGTGACACAACGAGAAAGTATGTGATGCCAGCAGGAAAATTAGGTAATATAATTCCAGTCCACACTCTCTCATCTTGTTATGTTTTTTATCTACTGCTCTTTTATTTGCAAACAACTAACGTCATACAGTTTATTTGCTTCTGACCTTACATTGTTCCACACATTTACACTGCAGAGTTACACATGCAGTACTTATATTAATCATTTGTTTCTTTGCTTGAGTTGTTGGAATATTGGAATGTCCCTTGCCAGTAAAATGAACAGGCTGATAACTTTTAAAATCTTGGGTTGCAGTCACATACTCTGACTGAGTAAAATAGTCCAGAAGTAGTGGTGGCCATGATAAGAGCAGGGTGAATTCTCCACATGCTAAGGAAAGGTGCTCCAATAATAAAACCTGCTTGTTATGAAGTCTAGTGCGAAGAACATATTGAAATGATCAAAGTAAAGTTCGTGTTGCAGTACGACTGTTCACTGTACTTTTGCCATGTCACCAGGAGATAGGATTATTGGAAAGTCAGTTTATTTCAATCACTAGTGATGAAAGCCAGAAAAAGAGTTAAAATGGACTGTCTCTCCCACAGGAAGAGAAAATGGACAAAATGAGTAATTGATTTCAATGTGATGACCATATTTCTAAGCAATGACACATTTTTTGGATTTTGACTCTGAACACAATGACAGTGGGTTTGAAATTTGTCAAAATATGATTGAAATGCAGAGTTTCATATTTAATCAAGGGGTTTGACAAAAAAAACTGCATTAACTGTTATAGGAATTACAGCCATTTTATACATAGCCCCATAGCCACCTTCAGCTTCAGCTGGTTTGTGGCTGTCTCTGCCTTTGGTTTTGTCTTCAGTGAACATCCCTCTTGGGTTGCTTTTGCAGTATGCTTTGGATCGTTATCCATTTGTACTGTGAAGTGCTGTCCAATTACTTTTTCAGCATTTGGCTGAATCTGAGCAGAGTATAGCCCTGTACACTTCAAAATTCATCCTGTTACTTCTATCAACAGTTACATTATCAACACTAATGACCTGCTTCCGTGCCATAAAACTGTTTCTACCATGTTTGACAGATGATGTTGTATACTTCAAATCATGAATTGTACCTTCCCTGTCCATATTTTTATCTTCCCTTCATTCTGGTACAAGTTAATCTTGGTTTTGTCTGTCCAAATATCTGGAGTCTGGAGTCCATTTGTAATCATAATGACCAAAAACAAATCATTTCCCCAAGATTTATAGACTTAACTGTATATTACATAAAAAGAAGAAATCAAACCTTTGTAATAAACTTGTATTTTTCAATAATTTTGTGAGATTGCTAAAGTGGACAATAAAGTAAGGTTTAGGAAAAAAACAGGTAAAGTAATACCTAACAACGCTGCACCTGTCACAATGCCTGTGATTTTGAAACAGGTTATCTGTTGGACATTTTTGTGCATTCCCTGTATTATTTAGTTTCTATCTTTACATATTAGATTTCAGTGTATGTATATAGATTGCCCATTAATTTGGTGTATATAAAATGCAGGTGGAATATGTATATATTGATATATAAAGGTGGATATGAATAAGACTCTTTATAGCATAATTTTTTAATATGGACTACTCTTAGAAATATTTTGGGTTTTTTATGCTGGGTTTTTTTTTTCAGTTCTGTTTTTGTTTTTCTGTTAGTATTTTAGTTGTAATGTTTTCATGGTCTGTGTGGATTCCAGGAAGAGCAGCTGATGTTTTGCACCAGTTAATGGGGATCCTAATAAAATCAAATCAATAAATTAATTTCAGAACACTGTTGTCTCAGCACAGCAGGCCCAGTATGAATAGTCTTCATAGTGGCATTAGGGAGGCTAGTCTAAATGCAGCTGGATTCTCTGAGCACCACAGTTGCTTTTTCCTAAATTCAGTGAATTCTCCTTTACATCTTTTCTTGTCTTTTTGACATTTTTAATGTAGATCAAGGAATAGTCATCAGGTAAGGGATTTTTTTTAACCTTTCAACCTCAATCCTGGTGCTAGCTCTCTGTACCAAATCATGTTCTAAAATATTATTCATCTTGAATTAATCGCAGTTAATTTTTGTTTGTTTACCCTTTGTGTGCAATTTGGTTTTGCCAAACCACTATATATAAAAGTTCCTTGTGTAAGATTTTGCTGTTTGTTTGTTTATTACTATTTTGAGTATAGTTAATGCTTGCTGACCTCTTTTATTGACCTAGTTAAATTGTTAGTTTGTATTTTTAGGTTCACTTTTTAGCTCCTACCAAAGTAACATTGGGGAAGATTCCCAGTAGCACTTGTAAGCATTTAAGCCACTGGACACCTGTAAGTGGCAGCTGCCAGTCTCCTTTTATTACTACCTGTCACTCACTACTAGGCTGCAGGCTGGTAATTGTACTCTTGTTTTTAACATTTACTAGATTTGCAAGAGTAAATTTTATACTCTTTTAATCTACAAAACTAAAGGCAGCAATTAGTCACAGTTGGGTTGAATAAATGCAGTCCAAATGTGATAGTAAACACAACTGCTAATGAAATACAGTCATGTACATTTAGTAGGACTGAATTTAAATTGATGGACAAAGTGCAAGATTTTGACACCAGAGAACTGGGATTTATTTCCAAAGTGTGATTATGTTTTAATTATTGGTAACTAAGCTACTATTGACTTTTTGATTTTTTTTAATAAAAATAAAACTCTTTCACTAATCTTTAACAAAAACTATATAGGTGTTTAAAAATAACTATATTACTACAAGAAAATTTTGGATAGTAAACACTGTCAGAATATTTTGCATTCATTAAGACATTTCTGCCTGCTATAAATATATGTAATTAATGGTATGGTTTTGTTTCATATGTTGAAGATATGCAAATATAATTTCTAAGAATTGGGGTTTACCTGAGGCACCAGCTTACCATTTCACATCTTTCTGACATTTTCTCAATTTTCACAGACTTTAAATGAAATCACCCAAAACAATGTCCATGCAGATATCATCCTAGCTCATTAGAAAAGTAGCTTTAGCTGGGAAGGACATGAGGAAGTTCCAGTTAATTCAACAGTCACTGTTAGACTAGGGTGCATACATCATCACCAACATCAAACAACTGCACAATTACAGTTCAACAATGTGCATTAAAATTCTCATCATTTACATATACTACATTTTACATTAAATTTATTTATAAACACATAAAGTATATACACTGCTTTTTGTATAACATGTTATCTTTTTAATTAAAGCTAAAGAACCTGAGCTTGGTTGCTTGTGAATCTTTCAAATTATTCTTGGCATGTACATCCATTAATCTGGTTTCTTTCTGTGCTCTGATTCTGTGCATGTGCCTCAAATTGCAATTTGAACAAAAGCAGCATGGATAGCATTGGTAAGGAAACAGTCTTATTGAGAAATAGCTTTCATGTTACAACTAACACTGCCAGCACACTTGCCTTAGAGTACTCAAAAAACTAATCAATATACAACACAAACACACATCCACCAATTTCATGTGGTTTTGTTCCGAGGTTAATATTTGCTGCCTTAAGGTGCCCTTTGAAAATCTGCAACATTTGCCTTACAGCTGATGATAATCATTGACCAGTGCGAACAGTTAAGACTAAAACAATGTTTGAAGGTATAATTGAGTCCAGCATTACCTATAGGTCTTGAAAAAACTGCAGGAAGTACAGCTACTACACTCAGGCTCGGATGCACTGCTAATGTGGCTCCACAGAGACATGATACAGTTTATACTTCCATTACTTGTAATAAATTGACTTGAAATGCTGGCCCACATAATCTGATAGTACTAGATAGGTAGCAACAGACTGTTCATTCAATAATTTGAATGGAAGGACCACAATTAAGCTGTCCCTGTATTGATTATGTTCACAGAATCACCACTTTAATGATGTAAAAATAAACTCTCCAGCTCTGGCTTTTTTCACTGTTCATGCATGTAGGGTGATGCTGAAATAAAATGAAAATCATACCCACATTATATAGATGGCGCACATATCTCTGGTCCCTCATTAAATGATCTTTCATATTGGCTCACACAGTTATTATTGTTTGTCACATGCATCTTTGCTAGAGCTGGAAGGTCAGTGTTTTCAATTACAGATTGTATTACTGATACCCAGTATCAGATTCTTGACCAAGACATCAGTGGTACACATGAACAGAGTTAACCTCCTGCAGGAGGTATGAGCTGAGAACTAAGCATTGTTCCTTTTAAAGCCACCTAGTTAAAGCAGATTTTTTTAAAAGGTGAAATATATAACAAATTCTCAAAAGCAAATGTTTCCTTTACTTCACATGTGTAACTTGAATGTTTTATCATGTTTTATCAATGTTACTAATTCTACTTGCTCTGGGAGAAGAAACTAATATATATCTTTCTGTTTTAGCTCAGGGATGAAGTATATATTTCTTTTAATAATGTCATTTCATTAAAAAATATTCTACTAATAAAATAAAATGAATTTAGTTTTAATTGTTAAATGTAAAAAAGTTATAATGATGTCAGTCAAATTCTTGTTTAACTCTCTTCACTTTGTGCTTTGTCTTTTTTTTGCCAAATGAATTGAATTCAACAAGTGTAACAATTTGGGGAGAGGATGAAACCATAACAGTGTTGGTATTATTATCATAGATGTATTGTTAACATTATGCCAACTTTTTATTTAACAGTCATGATTATGAACTATGAATTAGTTGGGGGTTAGGATGTTTTCGGTTGTGTCCAACTGCGTTTATATGCCCTCTTTTCCTCAAGAGGCTGTACCTTTTCCCAGGATATCACCATAAGTAAAATGGAATTCATGGTACCACTTTTGTGTCCGTTTGTGTAGGCTACAGTGAAGGACTTTGGGTATGCATGGGTATGAAGATGTTGCATGCATACTTGCATGCAGTCCTCCAAAAAACCAACAGTGTGTAGTTCAAAATTCTGCTCGCTTAAAAAGTGGGCGTGCACAGAAAAGGGTATGACAGCAGAGTTCACCAGTTCAATCAAAAAGTTCAAAGACCAAAAAGCAGCATGAAAACTACACACAGTGGCTGCAGTGAATTAGTTTTAATGGTTTCACTTGGTTTTCTTTATTACAAAGAAGTCCATTGTCCATTAAGATTTTGGCCCTTTTCACTTCAGCCGCCAAGCTAAAGGACCAGAATCAGAACAGACATGAACAAAAGTGGCTCATAGACCTGTTGTTTGTGACACTGTCCCCTGGTGACAACAAATATGTACAATACTTAGAAGATAGTCTCCAAAGATATGCATTGATTCTGCTTCCAATAGTCCACATTCATGTGCATTCATTTGTTCCCTTAAGAACGTGCTCTTATTGTCTTACCTGGTTACTTGTGATACAAAATTGGTATCACTCCAAAGTACAGCATATCCCCAGTTAAGCTTCAGTTGATATCTCTTCAACACAATATAGATGTTTTGACCCAGCCATTGTTTCTTCTCATTCTGTTGATGACTTTTGTTTATTCTGGAAGATTCAAAATTTTTTTTAAAAGAGGAATTTAAATTAAGGACCTTTAATTCCCCATAAACCTAAAACGCATGGTTATTCTTATGTCTATATCTGCACAAATTAAAGATAAAATTATTTCTAAATTAGTGAGTTTTCCAGGTGCTGGAAGAAGCTGCTCCTCCATTCCGAGTTTTAGCACCAACCTAAGTCAAGTGGTTGTCGGTTGTAGTTTTTAATTTACTATTTAGCCCTCAGGGGGGGAAAAAAAGCAAATTAAACAAATCTCCCAAAAGATGAAAGCTTTGTTGAAATCTTTAGAGAAACTGTCCAGTTGTGAATTTTTTCATGCAACATACACATGTAAAACTCCAAAAGGAATTCACTTTCCCTGTTGGTCATGCAGACTACAATCTAAGCAATCTAAACAGTATAAAGGGCATCATTATTGTATTGAGGAAATACACTACCAAATTTTAAAAATTTATCCAAATAAAACATATATTTGAAGATTTCATGATTTCTTTTATCATAAACAGATGCTATCATGCATTTGTGGTGTAAACATGCCTTACATTAACAGTGATAATAATAACAACAATGCTCTGACAGGTGCAGTGATTATAAGTAATGAGATGTAAAACCAAGAAGGTCAGATTGTGACCTCAATTTAAAGGGTTCAATCTGTTTTATTCTCTGACATAATATGACCAGTTTCAAATACTCAAAACATTTGTGACTGTTTCTTTCTGCTCTTTGTTTTCTCTTATTATGAGTGAAAAAAGGGATTCAGACAATCTAATTTAGTGTGAATGTTAATTTAACACAAATCAAAATAGCCCAGTCTTCAGTATTTGCACAATCTCTATTGTAATCATCGATTTTTCAAACCCATTTTGAGCAATTCCAAATAAACCTTTTCCTTTCCAATATGCTGCTCCCCTCATTTTCTTCTTAGAATTTATTTCCACTGAAATGTTCCTGTCTTTCAGAGCTTTGTGTTTTTTCCTTTTTTTTGCTATGCTTTTCTCTCCTTGCTTTATGCTCCTTTTGCTCTGTATCTTTTTCTGTCTCCCCTCCCTCTCCCTGTCCTTCTTCTTTCTCTCCTTCCTTTTTTCTTTGGCTGCTTTTCATTCTGTTTTCTTTCATTGTTTTTCTTTTCTTTCTCGCCTAGGGACCCCATTTTTTTCTCTTCCTCTATTCAGGTTTTCTTTATTCTCTTTTCTGAATAGTTGTGGTACTTTAAGGGGAAGGGGAAGGCGAGGGAGAGGGGAGGGAGGTTAGTTTCAGTCAAAGCTGCAGAACAAAACTTCCTCCCACACCACATGCAGTGTCTCTTGGAATGAGTTTGTCACTGACTTGAAGACATACTCCCCCTCCTGTGTATACCACCATGTATGACAGCCTTACAGTGAATTGGTATTAGGCCAACAGACATACACATGTTCTATACTGACTGTCCTGTCTTAAATATCAATGGGACATGTTGCAAAGAGCCTGTGTCTCTGTTTGTGGTTAAGCGGTGTTAGTTCAGTGTGCAGTTTCACATGGTGACACATGATGTGGTGGTGGTGTGTTTAAACCAACCACAGCTGTGTGTGAATACAATTATCTCCCAACTGAGGTGCGTAGAGGGAGGCATTTGTGCTTCACAAGAACATCTTCATCACTGCAGAGAAATGACAGGCTACTTTACAGGAGGCAGCCCCATGTTGAGGAGCACTACCTCCTCAACGGCTTCGGTCTCAGTGGGACTCCCCACATATAAGCACAAGTGCAGTCCAGTAGTAAATAAAAGATAAGAAAATCATACATGCTGATTTGTAAATTTATTTACATGCAAAACTGTTGATATGGGAATAAGAAAATAACATGGAACAAAATATATTAGTGCACACCTGAAAGACAAAACTAAATCAACCAGTCTATCTCTAGATATCATGACAGGAATCATTCCTCTTCCTTTATGACAGTAAAAGACTACAGCCTCCTGCACCTATGGCTTCAATCTCAGAGCCATACACACACTCACAGTCTGCCCAAGACAATTTAATGCATGACTCAATGGCATTGAAAGTGGGTTGGATAAATTGGAAATGATTAAAAATGCAGAATTGACAGGGAAACCGATAAAACTTTCTCTCTATAAGTAAGAACCAAAAACCAGCATGATGGAATGGCAGGCTTGAAGGGGAGAGAAAGGTGAAAGACAGATGAAAGTGAAGAGAGATAAAAGCCGGAGTGAGGAGGGTGTGGGATAAAGCAGGAGGAAGGGAGGCAGAGATGAAAGCAAAATGAGAAAGATAAGAACAGAGTGAGAGAGACAGAGAGGGAAACGGAGGAAGAGATAGATAGTGTACAGAGCAGAGA
>VUQH01018099.1:2342-13542 GCA_015106775.1 Etroplus canarensis | reverse complement strand
GAAGGAGGACATGCAGAGGGTTGGTGTGAGGGAAGAGGATGCAAGGGGGTAGGGTGAGATGGAGGCAGATGATCCACTGTGGCGACCCCTAACGGGAGCAGCCGACAGAAGAAGAAGAAGACAGTCAGTGCTGCACCTTAAACAGATGTCAGCACATTGGATGCAGCTGTACAATGGCAGGGAGATGCGCAGTACCAGATCACTATGGATCACATTTATGCAGGAAAACAGCAAGAAAACCAATAAGAGGAACATTCAGTCACAGGATGTGTTCCTTTCAGATGACTCAAGGCAAAGACAGTCAGCCCCAGTACAGACAGTCTGATTCAGAGTATATTGTAAGTTCATGTGTGTATATATTACTATATAATGTGTGACGCATGACTCTAATCTATATTAGAATATGTTTGATCCCAATGCTCGCTGTGACTAGCTGCTGACAGAAAGCGGAGCTCTTTGCAGTAAACGCTCTCTCTGAGTTGGCATTAGCGAGCAGCTGCCGCAGAAACACCAGCTGTTTTGGCCCACATCTGATCGTCCTTATTTTCAAGTGCATTTTCAGTGATTTCCTCATTATCTCTGCCAGTGCACTCGGGTTCAAATTGAAAAGGCTGAACTGAAGACATTGAGCCAGTGTACTTCTACATGGGGATGAGAATGCAGCAACCATTTGACATCGTTACTCAGAATGTTTTGCAATGTAAACAACAATGGCATGAGTGAAATTAGTTTTTAGAAATTTATAAAAACTGAACAGTTTAGAGTATTTTTAAGAGCGCATTTCTATAGCTGAAACAATTTTTTTAACAAACAAGGTCTATTATTCCTGTCAGTTGTTAAGCATTGTACTGTACAGTGATTGGACTATATAACTTTTTCCCAAAATCAAGATTATTATAAGAAAAATTTATCCTAATAGTCCTGCATTTGGGATTTAAACACAGGACTAATCACAAACTGCAAAAATTCACATAGTCAGTTCTTTCTGCTCTGTGTGTAAAATGTGAGTAAAACTGACTGTCTACTTTTGCCCACTATCTGCTTCTGCCTCTCCAGCTTCCACCTGTCAGAGGAAAATGCCGACAAGGAAAATCTTGTCAAGTCCCAGTTTGTGGCTTGCATGGCCACATGCCACTCACTTACCAAAATAGAAGGCCAGCTGTCTGGAGACCCACTGGACCTCAAAATGTTTGAGGCTACGGGCTGGGTGAGTTGTGCTGTATCTATCTGCAAGTGAAATGTTTGCGAGGGCATCACAGTAGCGAATGAATTTGTCACATAACAAAAGTTATGAGGACCAAATCTACATCCATTTTGTGTCTGTGTGTGGGCAGTGTGTAACAGAGAGCCAAACAGAAACCATTTCAAATATGTTTACAATTCTTGATACAGTATCCATTTTTAGATGTGTTCCCTTTTTTATCAGAAAGTGTGCTAAATACTTAACCATCTCAGTAGCAGTCTTGCTAATTTGGATGTGGTAACATTGCTGTACATTGACTGAGTTTGGAGAGATCCTCTGCTTTTGCACTGAGATTGAAATAACCTGGCGTGGTAGTGGCTCTGTAACCAGACTGTAGTGAGACTGTAAGGGTAATAAATTATATGCAACTTCCTGTACTTGAGTTTCAAGTTTTTTTTCTTCATTGTCTTGGCATGCCTGGTTACGTGTATGAATACTAAATGTCACCCATGTATGAATGACATGCAGGCATTATTTCAAAGTTTTAAGGAAGCAAGTAATGTTACATTTTATTTGTCTGAAAAGAGCTTTTTTGTATTAAGTGTGTATTTTTCTGATCCTTATTTTATATATTTCCCAGATCCTGGAAGAGGCTACTGAGGAGGAAACATCTCTCCACAATCGTATAATGCCCACTGTAGTTCGACCACCAAAGCAGCTGTTGCCACCAGAACCCGCTGTAACACCAGAGCAGGACATGGTATGTGCAGCAACCCAGTTGTTAAACAGGGTACTGCAGGCCTTTAGAGACTGGAAGAAAGTATACAGTTATATGAATAAATCTGTCTATGTCATAAAATTAAAAAGAGCAACATATTTTTACTCTGAATGATGGGTTTATTTGTATTGACAGCTACTTTTTTTTTTTTTTTTTTTTTATAGGAACTCTACGAGCTGCCAGTAAGTACTAATTATATTCCTTTTTGTTCCCCACAGTGATAACTATTCACTTACCAGAGAAAATCTGTTTGTAAGTGAAGATCTAATGTTAGTTATTTCGTGTTTTTAATTGCAATACCAAAGTTTTTATATTATCAGATGGACATTTTATCTTAGTTTTCATCTTCTCTTTGAAATAAATTATAATGCAATTATTAGCAATTTCCCCCTGGGATTAATAAAGGATTCTGAAAAGACGTGTGTGTGTGTGTGTGTGTGTGTCTGTCTGTCTGTCTGTGTGTGCACATGCAGGGAGCGTATGAGATAGGTATTGTGCGTCAGTTTCCTTTTTCTTCAGCACTTCAGAGGATGAGTGTGGTAGCACGTCTACTGGGGGAGAAACGTATGGATGCCTACACAAAGGGTTCGCCAGAGGTTGTGGCTAGTCTCTGCAAGAAAGAGACAGGTGAGGTGTCCAAAAAATGTAGCTACTATTGTGATGAACACCAAAGTTGTTTGATTTCTGCCTGCTGTCAAATTTAAAAGATTGGTCACATCAAAGTGTAATCAATCCCTGTATATTGCCGTGAAAATTTAATCTGTGTAAATCAAAATTAATTTAGGTTAAGTTGTTTCCCCTTTTTTGCCTATTACGAAGTTCAGTTTGTCAATTCAAATTTGGAAAATGGGCCAACGACCTTAAGATGTCATACATTGATGTAATATATTGTCACAAGGTCCAATAAATGATTTTGTGTTTTAGCTCTTAAAGTTAACATCCAATCTCTCCAGTTAGGCCACCTCTAAAAAATACAGTGTCTCCCAGACTCAAAACTTTAGCGAAGAAGTGATTTTTTTTTTCTTGTATAAATATTTCTATTAATTTAATTCAGACATGCTGAATCAAATATTTTGTCACTCTAAAATTAGTAAATAGTTTTATGATTTTTCAGCTAAGTGCTTGTCATTCTCTGAGTGTGTCACTCAAAAGTTTGTTGTATCTTCTTTACTTACTTTTTGTCTAATTATATGTTATTGACAACTGATAAACTGTACTATTATTTCTTTGTAGTGCCAGAAAACTTTGCAGAGGTTTTGGAAGGCTACACGAAACAGGGTTTCAGAGTCATTGCTCTGGCTCATCGACGGCTTGAATCAAAACTCACCTGGCACAAGGTCCAGAACATCAATAGGTAATGTATTGTGCATTTATATAATGCATGCCTTCATCTAGTCTGTGATCTAAATAAAAAAGTATAGTGAAGGGGCTCTATGATGAATAATTAATGATTGTGTACTGAAAACTTTTTTCAAGAGAATTAACTAGGACCATTTGTATGTGTAATATGGGGACTTTGTTACATCAATAGGAATGTTTTTGTATCTTTCTTTTAACTAGGGATCACATAGAGACAAACATGGAGTTCCTGGGTCTTATTATCATGCAGAATAAGCTGAAACCAGAAACTCCAGGGGTACTGCAGGACCTTCGTAGAGCCAACATTCGCACTGTCATGGTTACTGGTGAGAACATGCTAGTATTTTCGATCACTGTCACTGCAGTCATGAATGAGAAAACCCACAGGGTGCAAGTAATAACTTACTGTACATATACAGTTTAACCAGCTGTACCTGTGTTCTAAACTCACCTTAACTGGCTGTGAATAAAATTCTACTTTGAACTCTGAAATGAATTCAGTATTACAGATGATTAATGATCTACACAAACTCTGGTTTCATTCTAACCTGTTTTTTTGCAACCTCATCCCTCTACATTAATCTTCAAACACCTCTGATAGTGTGACCTTGGGGTGAGGAGACACTAGATTTGTGTTTCAATTTGGCCTGTAGTCTCAGTCACAGGCAGGCAAACTCTTGGCTCCATTATTTATTTACAACATATGGTTATTTATCATGAATATGAAAATATAATCGAAACAGCTGAAAGGAAAATAAATAACTGAATTACAGGATTTAATGTCTAAGCGATGCCTGTATTCACTTTACAGGTGACAACATGCTGACGGCCATCTCTGTAGCCCGGGATTGTGAAATGATCCCTCCCAAGGACACAGTCATAATTGCCGATGCCCTCCCACCACATGATGGACAAGCCGCCAAGATCACTTGGAGATACGCAGACAAACCTGGCAAAGCATCTCGCCTTGAGGTGAATTGATGGGTCTAACCGTGACCCTAACATATGTGCAAACATCACACATAGAGCACCAGACGCTAATACTAAGAACACCATTTCAGTTTAGAGTCTTTATTTTTACTGTAAAAGTAGCAAAATTAAACTGATTAAATAACATGTAATGTACATAAAATACATCAGATGAAAACGCATCAGTTTTTAGTTTAAAACAAGCTGTTTTAACATCACTATGTGTACATTTGTTTGCATAATGCAATCCATACTACAACTGAATAATAAAACAGGATCTTTGCTAGATGTAATTTTTTTTTATTCAAATAGCTCAAAAGCTTGGCTAATCTCTATAGTAATTACTGAGGGTTCCTTTTTTATATATCGGTGTATTGCTTCTAATCCATTCTTCTCATGCTTTTAACAGGAAGTGAACATAAGTCTGGAGGATGTATGTCATGTAGATGAGCCTAAAACACAAGAGCTTTACCACTTTGCTATGAACGGAAAATCATTTGCTGTAATTGCAGAGCATTTCCCTGATATGCTTCAAAAGGTATGAATTTGCTCAAATGAAAAAGGAAATCACTCAATTTTCTGTAGTTGGAGCAGAGGTTTTAAAGTTGTATCAAATATGTCTATGAAGCATAATGTGCTCATGAATAATTTGCTGATTGTGTGTTCTGCCTTGTAGCTTGTGTTGCAGGGCACAGTGTTTGCAAGAATGGCACCTGATCAGAAAACCCAGCTGATTGAGGCACTACAGGGGGTTGAGTAAGTGATGAGTCAAACACATGATATAGCTTTGAAAACGTATTTCAGTTCAAATTTTGTTATAACATCGCCATTGTTTGCTGCTTGACACATTGAACAATTAGTCACTGTTCTTTGTCATTTACTCACAGCTACTTTGTAGGAATGTGTGGAGATGGAGCGAATGACTGTGGGGTATGCACAGTTACTTTTAAAGTAACATTTTGCAATGGACGCAGTTTGAAAGCAGTATATTTATAATGTAATGCTCTCTTTGTCCTACCTCTCCTAGGCTTTGAAGAGGGCTCATGGTGGGATCTCTCTGTCAGAGCTTGAAGCCTCGGTAGCCTCTCCCTTCACTTCGAGGACCCCCAACATCTCCTGTGTCCCGAGCCTCATCAGGTTTTTATTTTTTCTCCATGCTGTTCCATAAATTAGTAAATGAATAAAAAAGATAAATAATCCAAATAATTATTACAGTTTTTAGTTTCAGCAGTAGAAACAAACAGTTTTTTCTCACGGTTTGAAAGATGCTATTTAGTTAGCAGATACACATGTATTATTTTTTGTTTTAAGATAGGGTATGGGTATCTTCTAGGTATCTATTAGGCTGAATTTACTACATTCTAATGTATTGATTGTCCTGTCAGCTACTTACAGTTATAGTCGTATATTGTGTACAGTACTGACGAGTATGTTACAACTCGCTGGATGTTTAAAGGTTGCTGCTCTTGCTACCACCAGAAATGATGGCTGGTTATACAAATTACTCTTATTTTTTTAATGTTCAATGTACAACTCCGGTTATCTGTTGGTTCAAACATCTTATTGTGCCCCCCATCATTAATTGAGGCTGTAGCCCCAACAGAGAGCTGCACCGCCTCCTCCCTGTGATGGGATATTGTAAACAAGCAAGATGGATCAGCAGATGATAGCTGTACTTACTGATTCTGCAGTATTTTTCTGTAGAAAACAAGCAGTTGTGTGTTAGCTGTGTCAGAATAAACTGACATATAACCACACAACCAAAGTGATGTGTAACCCACAGCTGTGGACGCTAACTGAAAGGGTGACTGCTACTGCTGCTAGCACTGCTAATAATAATCAAACCTGGGAAACAAATGTGACTATTCAACCAGTCTAATGTTTTTTCTCTTGCTTTTGCAGGGAGGGTCGTGCTGCTCTTATCACTTCCTTCTGTGTGTTTAAGTTTATGGCCCTCTACAGCATCATCCAGTACATCAGTGTCACTCTTCTCTACTCTGTACGTAAGACCACCCCCTTTATTAACTGTCAATAAAAACTCCAGTGAATTCATAGATGTTTGTGATCTGTACTTTACCATTTTTGTTTCTAGATCCTCAGTAACCTTGGTGACTTCCAGTTCCTCTTCATCGACATTGCTATCATCCTCCTCATTGTCTTTACCAGTGAGTGCAACTAAAGTATCAAAGATTAGGAGGTATCTAATCCTCAATGTCTGTTTTCTACCCATCTTCATCATATCCCCTGCTCCTTTTCAGTGAGTCTGAACCCAGCATGGAAAGAACTAGTGTCCCGTCGTCCTCCATCAGGTTTGATCTCAGGGCCTCTGCTGTTCTCTGTGCTGACCCAGATCCTCATCTGCTTGGGCTTCCAGATTGTGACATTCCTTTGGGTCAAACAGCAACCCTGGTACACAGTTTGGACACCAGTTACTGAGTGAGTACCTACAGTTAGTTCTAATGTGTATTAGCCATGCACACAGATCATAATGTTTTTAGTGAGAAATTATTTTGTAATAATTTGGTTTCTTTTTACATTTTAAAAATTATCTTGTGTAAAGCCAGATTTCTGTTGACCACAGTGTCCCTTAATTATTCTTAAATAAAACTCTGTCCACACTCAGTATCTGCAACCTCACATCGCACCTTGATGAGGAATTCACTAACGACACAGAAGTGGACGACCACAACATCCAAAACTTTGAGAACACCAGCCTCTTCTATGTCTCCTCCTTCCAGTATCTCATTGTTGCCATTGTTTTCTCCAAGGGCAAACCTTTCAGACAGCCTAGCTATAAGAATTGTAAGAAACTTGTTTCCTAACATCATTGAATATTTCCTAAAGAGGCTGCTTTTCTAAACTGTAATTTTGTTTGCGTGTTCTCTCCACAGGGCCTTTTGTGGTGTCTGCTGGGAGTTTATATGTTTTCCTGCTATTCATTTTGTTCTACCGAGTAGAAAGCATTAATGAATTTCTGGAGGTGGGAAGACTTTGAATATACACTTTTTTTACTTTGGTTTAGGGTGTAGCTTCATTTATCACATCACCTTGTTATCTTTGCTAAATATTTACCATATGAAGGCAGTGTCTGTGTTTTCAACTTTTTGAAGCTTTGCAGGCATACAATGCTTTAAAGCTTGCTTTAATTTTGTTTTCCCCTGTCACTTAAGTGATAAGTGTTTCTCTGTCCTTACAGATTGTCTGCATTCCCTTTGAATGGAGGGTAAAACTTTTGTTCATCATCCTAGTCAATGCTGCTGTGTCTGTTCTGGTGGAGGTAAGGCACACAATAACATATGGCAAAAATAGATGATTTTCCTCATGTTCAGATTTTGTTTTCTCATGCAGTGTGCTCATTGTTATCTCATTTAGCTGAACAGGATCAGTCATTGTGTTAAGTGAAAATGTCTTTAAAGAAACAAAGTATGGGCTATTTATTAGTTAACCTTTAAAGAATGTGACTGTTTTATACCTTTTTTGTTTTAAATATAAGCATTTGTCGGGCTTCTCCGATTTCTTAAAGTTTGTCTAATTAAGAATGCTTTTTAAAATAGATTTTTTTTCTGTAGCCCTTCATGACAGTAAATGATATATGCTTACCTGCTGACTCAGTGAAGCTATATCACTATTTCCGCCTTCCTTTTAGGCGGCTCCTCTTGCATGCATGTGCTGCTTAGTGTGCACCCTAGATGATGCCTTTTCCCGAACTACCAGTCCAGTTTCCTTTCACCTTTTCAGTTAATTAAATAAAATAACAAACTGATTCTGTAATATCAAGAGCTTTCAGTATTTTTGAGACAACAGTAGCCATTTACTTTCTTCTTAATAATTTTTGTTTAATTTTAACCTCACAATGCCATGATTAACACACAGCTTAATGGAAGAAGAAATTGCCATACATGGTATCTTAAAGCAGTGTGGCTCTAAAAATCAGTTAAACACCTCTATAGCAGGAGCTATGTGAAATCAAACCACACTCTGTAATTCTTTCCCCTGCCCACTGCACCATTCCATAGACCTTCATCCTTGACATCGTCTTATGGAAGCTTGTGTTCAGCCGAGACAAACAGGGCAACTTTGGCGTCCCCACCGCTGCCCCGGCACCACAGGTTGGAAAAAACTGACACCTCCTTCTCTAGCCCTTTTCACATTACTCTTGTGTGGTGTTCCTTCTATCTGTCCCCACTTTTTTCCTCTAATGTCACCTTTCTAATGTAACTGCTAACCACATACTGTACATGTGTGAGACCCCAGTCTTATTCTGATCTGTATGCTCATTCCTCCGTCCCTCTAATGGGCAGTCTGGTCAGGGCTTCATAACTGTCAGTAAAAGGCGGGTATTTTGCCTTATAATGTAACCAAAAGCTACTGCTAGTCATTGTTGCTATAAGAAGCATTTGCACAGTCAAATTTCAATTATTTCATGTCATTTTTTTTCAATTTCAAAGTTTAGGAAGATTATTTTGCCTTTTTAGATTGTTGGGAGGGTTTATAAGACAGTAGTATTACCTGCTATGATGTATGATTTGGAGATGACAAAGGCAGAAGGTGGAGCTAGATGTGGTCCAGTTGAAGATGTTGCGCTTTTTGCTGGGAGTGATCGGGATGGATAGGATTGAAAATGAATACATCAGAGGGGCAGCTCAAGTTGAGTGGTTTGTAGGCAAAGTCAGAGAGCCAAGGCTCAGATGGTTTGAACACGTGCAGAGGAGCGATAGTGGAAATGTTGGATGGAGGATGTTGAAGATGGAGCTGCCAGGCAGAAGGAAAAGAGAGACCACAGAGAAGGTTCATGGGTGAAGGAGGACAGGCAGGGGGTTGAATTGGCAGAAGAGTATGCAACAACAGAAGCAGCTGAAATAAGAAGAATTTGTCTTTGAGATTGTAGTAACATTCATTTTTATTGAGTCTGAGAAATATTTGGTAAAATGTTGGAACTATTTATCTTCTACCCAGCTACTAGTATGTCATATTTTGTTGCTCTTTAAGCAACATCAACCTTCTGTAAATAAGACCAAGATGATCGTCATAATCCAACATGTTGATTAAATTTGTTGTTGGTGCAAATATGTGTCGCTCTCATAAAGTTTTATGTACTGTAAACAAGTGATAAGCTCTTATGACTGTGCATAGATATGCAGAATACTGAAACCATTTATCTGTAATAAAATCATGATATAATAATACATTTTGTTTGTCAACCATTTCCTTAGATATTTCCCACTACTTGGCTAGTATGATTGCTCCTCTTACCTCTTCCAGTGTGCCCCCAGTTCTAGTCTGCAGGCCCAACTAAACGTTTGCTGCCTACTCCTGTTAGGTCCTATACTCTGTGTTTTTCATCAAGTATGTTATGTTTAAAGTTAAAGCAGTCAGCTCTTAATTGTCTTTATCAATGTGTGTTTATAAGTTACGTTATTTAAATTTTAATTTGTAAAGCTCCGGTGTGGACTCCTTGGTTTGTTTGTTCTTTGAACCCATGAGCTTGTTTTTAAAGAGGCTCAGCTTGTAAGCTGTCCATAGCCAACTCCTTCAAACTGTAATCATGCTGAATTTTGTTTTGAATAATTTGCATGCATGTGCACTTATTGTAGTTTACTAGTGTTAAGAAATATGCATATGTGTTTCAAATTTTACCCCACACAAACATTCTTCAGTTGTATATTTTGCATACAACAGTTTGATTTGACTGTTTAGATTTTTATTTTAAAAAAAGAAACCCTGATGTATCAATTTTTCATTTTTTAAATTTGATTATTTTTCATGTTGTGTATTTCTAGGGAGCCATTGACCTGCAGGCGTGCAAGTGTCTGTCCTGCCTGTGCTGCCCACGCAAGAGGACACCCAAAGCTCGCTACATGCATCTGGCTCAGGAGCTCAGTGTGGACCCCGACTGGCCTCCGAAGCCAACAACCACCACAGAAGCAAAGCCACACCCAGAAAATGGCTCAATCTATCAAACCATAATCAACTCCTAGCACACCACAGCCAGTACTAGGTATCCTGTCTCTACCTTTCATGCAGGAAGCATATATATGAGGTGTGTTTGATAAATGCACATTCTACTTATTTCAATGAAATGGTCACAGGATATTTGCTTGCCTTTACTGTTCTTGCGCCAATGCTGTAGATTCAGATACTGTATTACTGCAAAAAAAAATCCTATGCCGCACACCTACCAAATGATTTTACATTTCAGTTCTCTCAGTACTCTTGCTCTATTTGGTCCACCCCCCCACACACACACTCTCAGGTCTCTTTATTTTTATTGTTAAAGGTGCAATATGTTGAATACCTGTTGTTTTGCAGTGGCATGCAGCAGCCCCTCTGGAACCTACGTCGTGCTTCTTATACTTTGCCCAACTTGCTTTCCAGCATCAAAATCACCACACACACAATCTGCATGTTGATGTGCTGGAGAAGCTACAAGAGAGCAAAATAATCAGTGTGCAAGGAAGTGCAAGTTCAGCAAATAGTGTGAGGCTGAAAACTAGCAGCAGGTTTGCTTCTGGCCCTTTCCATTTACTGTAATAAGAGAAAAATACAATATCTGCGGAGAACTATTATCCCTTTCATGTTGGACTGAAAGCAGGCTTGATGCTACAGTGACTCACTATCTCACCTTGAGGTACAAAGTAGTTTTACTCGAGAGTACGGGCAGGTGCTACCTCATTAGCATCTTCACTTTAGTAGCTATAGTTAATTTTTGAATGTTTTAAGCTGTTTTTTTTTCAACTACCAGTCTTACATATTGCACCTTTAAATGTTATTTAAAGATTATTAAAATTAACCCATAAGAACCCAGACCCATTTTTCCTTACAGGAAAATTATGGGGATATACAAAAGACCAAGAGGCCCACACAACTGTAAAAAAAAAAAAAAAAAAAAAAATAAAAAAAGTTTATTTTAT
>VUQH01018096.1:79381-98238 GCA_015106775.1 Etroplus canarensis | reverse complement strand
CCCTCCCAACACACACACACACACACACACACACACACACACACACCTACCTATGCTTTGTGACCCAGTTCTGGGATACATCACAGTAATGGCATTCACTCTAATTCAGTTGCATCTTAATGAACCAATATTATCCCTGTTTGTAATAGGTGGGTAATTTTGGCAGACACCGTGACCATGTACTTGATAGGCGGAGCAAGGCCATGGCAGAAAATGGCATTTTCTATTTAAAAGACAATTTCTGTTAGTATCTGGTAAAACAGTGACCATTTAACCCCAATGTACCAAACACATTTTAAAGAACCCTCAAAAAACATAAAAAAAAACCCATTTGGCACCATAAATGGTGCTCCACATAACTTCACAGATTATAGATAGATAGACAGATAGATACTTTAAGGAATCATATACATGTCATTATGTTAAAAAACAACTCTTAAATGGTTCTTTTGTACATTTTCTAAATAAATGGCTCTTTGGCATTCTGAATCAAATTATTACATGTAGGTTGACACCAGGACAAGAACACAGTAGTTGGCTGCTTAATGACATTCCTTTATACTTCATTAAGTTAGAGACAGCTAATGAATTAAAAATATCAGCTTCAGGGAAGCCCATGGTAAAGCCAGTGGACTGCCACCAAACTCAGACACTATGGGAGAAACAAACCTCTAAAACCTTGAATTACTTGTGGACCCTTACTAAAAATCAAGCAATGCTAAATGCATTGATAGCTATAGACACATCATGATACATTATGTTCAAAAACTGTCCAGCTTTATAGCAACCAGAGTTCTGCACAGTTCGATTATAAGAAATATAGTTGGGTTACAGAGAGTAATACTGCATGTGACACTTTGTATATTAATGAGCAATATTCCGTAATTTTTCATTTATCAAAACTGATGTCACAATCTGTCCTACAAGGAGATGTGATTTAGGACTTAGTACCATTAATATTTGAATCATATATAGAGTGACCAGATCCTAACAAATTAGCAGCCTGTGTGGAGTAATGTGGGAGGTAGTCTGGTATTTAGGATGTAAAGGTCAAATATATTTTAATGTAACTTTTCCAACTCTCTTGCTAAGCTGAAGTTTGTTTTTAGGGTCTCATGTGATAGTCTTTACTCCAGTGGGCACTTTCATTGCCCTGTTATTTCAGCTGCTGTTCTGTCTGGTAATCATCTCTGGGTTTGCATCCATAGACCAGCATACCTTTTTGAGCCATATCTGATCATTTTAGCAATTTTCATCCAATTATGAGACACACAAATACTGCATCACTTCATGCATTATTTTCCCTTGTGCAAGAAAAAGAAAAAAAGAACTAGAAAAAGGGGCAAAAACTATATTTCTCAATACATACAGCCGTTTCATTTTCTTTGTGGTCGTTTTCAGAATATTCACCAAAATCCACAAAGCCTGTGACTTTGTAGTGACTTGCAACTTTGCCTGATTGCCACAGCATTAGACTTTACTATAATAAAAGCCTCCACTTTCCTCACATTCACTGGGTTAAAATCAGACTTCAGAAAAGTGCAGAGCCAGTCAAATTGTGGGACCTTGTCTTAAGATGTGAGACACGGGGGACAAGGGATAAAAATGCTGTGCAGTCCCACATAAAGCGGGACATCTGGCCACCTTAATCTTAGATAGAAATGTATGGAAACATAGGTAAAATATAATCTCCTATTGTGAACACAGTGGTTGCCACTGAAGCACTGCTCAGTGCGTCCACACAGCACAGGCTTCTCCGGATGGCCTTTCCACAAAGGCCATATGCCTCCACTATTGTTCTGCAGTTCTTATTGCATCTGTGCAGTTCCAGCATGGTTGACCTGTAACGTGCAGTTTGTGCACTAACTGAAATATTAAGCAACAGATAAAACATCAGGCTTGAATAGGGAAACGAACCCTCCACTAGGATGGAAATGGAAACGACCAGAGGCAGAGCCCTGCTGCACTGCTCCATTTAAACCCAGCACACCGTTTCAGTGATAAACTCCTGACAGGAGTTACTCACTCCTGTGACTCAAGCCGAGACTAGACTCCCGACCCCCACCGCACACATCAAAAATGTGTTAGGAAAACACAGAGTCTTCCCAGCACAAGTCAGTCCAAACAGCAAACAGCAAACAGACACTCAGCAACAGCCCGGCTCAAAGAAAGGCAAAAAAACCCCAGAAAATGGCTCTTACCTGGGCTCCCCGCCCCTCCCTGTGCCTCCATGCAGCTGAGCGGAGAGTGTCCTGTGGTTTCACCACGCCAGCATCGGAGAGTGGAGGAGACGAATGGGAGGGAAGGGACGGGCAAAGCGGTGCGTGTGCATGTAAAAAAAAACGGGGTGGGTGGACACGGCCAGACCTAAGCTTTCAACTGTTCCTCCTTCCTTTTTGTCCGCTGTTGTTGTAGATTTCCCAAACAGGTGATTTTGGTTTTTTTCCCCTCCGTGCACGCAGTCCACGTGTGCCGCTGTGCCATCAGCTGTGTGAGCACTGCGCTGCCTCACAGAGAGGGAGGTCTGCGAACATCGCAGCCAGTTTCTAAGCCGCTCGGTTTAGTGAACGCAGCATTGTGAGGCTTGGCTTGGTATGTACAGAATACACACGGAGACAGGGAGGGAGGGCTGTGCTGGCAGGCTGCCCAGACTCACAGAGAAAAGAGGGTGTCAGGGAGGGTTATGGACCACTGGAGGGGTGGGTGGGTGTGAATGTGCCAGAGAGTTCAAGTGCATGAATGTGGCACAGCGATTTGTTAAACCTGATAACAAGCAGGTCATAATTAAAACAGATGTATGGCAATCAAACACAATTTGTCTTTGATACTCTATAGTGGTTTGAATCCCATGCGTCCAAGAGAATAGAAATAGTCCTTTTTTTTTCCTATTGAGGGGCCCATCTTAGTAGATGTCGCCATCTGGTGGCTAGGTGTTAGGTTTACACGCCTGAATACCACAGAACGCCAGACTGTTAAACCATCAACAAAGGGACTTTACACCACACCGTCTGCTTTTGAGTCTGGCACACTGTTATGTGTTCAGGACCCCCTGAACTTCCTCACATAGCTGTATATGTGCGTCAAAACAACCACCGCGAGCATTTTCAGACCGACTGCCAGTATAACAACACATCCAGACCAGTGGGGTGATTGCTGTCTGTGTCAGTGACTGACTTTTCTCTTTCCTGTGTTTCCATGTGTTGCTAGGGAGCTGAGTTGTAGGTTTATACTTTTCCTTTTCCTAGTTAGTTATTGGTGGTTTTGTTCTATTCGCTGCTGTTTCATGTGTTATTTTGGCCTTTGCTCTCCCTGAAGTTACCTGTTGCTTCCTGAATAACACCCGGGCAATAAACTTTCCTCAAACTGACCCAAGATGTCTCCTTGTGTTCCTTCTATCTGGTGCAGTGTTACTTCCCTCACCCCTAGACCAAACTCTAGAATGTCCAATCTGATTACTGGCCTGTTGCCAATTAACTTAATTAGTTGTGACATGCTCTCCAGCTGTTTCTTTTCAGTACAAATTACTTTTCCAGACTGCTGATGCTCTTGTCTCAACTTTTTTTAGATGTGTTGCTGCCATCAAATTCAAAATGAGCTAATATTTTTCATAAAATAGTAAAATGTCTCACTTTCCACACTTTCACATTTGTGAAAAAATATTGGTTTATAACAATTGCAAATCTTATTTCATCTTTTATCTTTATCACAATTTCCTTAAAGGATCAATAAAGTATCTATCTATCTATCTATCTATCTATCTATCTATCTATCTATCTATCTATCTATCTATCGTCAAACTGTTTTTATTTGTATTTTACACAGTGTTACAACCCTTTTTTGGAATTGGGATTGTAATTAAAATCAGAAACTGCAACATTAAAGTGATATGCACATCAATGAATCAATAATTCTGATCTAGGAATATAAGGTATATCATTCTGAAAGTGCTATTTTATAATGAGTATGTTTACTTTGGGTACTTTAGATATATTTTGATTGTATAACTTGTGTACTGTTAAGCTACTTCAGTAGGATTATAACTTTTACTGGAGTAAGAAGTTTTTTTAAACTCTTGTGCAGTACTAGGTTACGTAATAAATCTATAACAGGACAGGGGGCTGCACATGAGCCTTAAAATGAAAATGTTTTCTAAGGTGATTTTAAATGCAGATTTTATTTCTGATTAAATATTCTAATTTTCAGTGGACACCCTGCCTTGCTCTTACCACACTATTTAAAAGAAATCCTGCAACTATCTCTGGTCCCACGTACTACGTAATTATTTTGGCCTGAAAGTTTGATTTTATTCTGTTTTCCAAACTGACAGAAAGTTTTGTTTTTTGTGGCATGTCATGGAACTTTGTGGTTGATTGCAATACATTCTGGTGAATATATTCTGCTGAGTATGTGGATTCTATGTTTTTTCCTCTAATGCCACCATGAAGTTACCATTAAATGTCACAACACGTATTTGAATGATTGCTATGAAATTTGATATAAACATTTATGTGTCCCTGAGAATCTCTTTGCAAAGTGTTTTGGTCTGCTATGCACTGCCACCTGAAAAATCCTTCAGTTTAATCAAATTTTTCTTAGACTCTTACTTTATGATTCAAAGTGGGCTCTTCTGCCGGTAAAGATATTGTTATAACAGGCGTTTTTAAATGGCTGCAAACTGTTTTATGTGAAGAAGCCACTGATGAGTTAATCAAATGCACCAGTGTCATTTTTATATTGCTGGAAGGGATACATTACTAAATATTTATTCATCATTATTAGGCCATAACTTGTGCTTTAAAATGTTTCTAGTTCTTCAAACTGATTATTTTTTGATTTGCAAGGAATTATGACAGATTTTTGAGGTTGTCTTTGACTCTTGGAACCCGCTACTTGGATTATGCTGTACGCTTAATGCCTGTATGTCTTAAAGCATTACCAGGATGACGTATAACAAAATTATTTGTCCTCATGTCACATATCATGTAAGATGGGGCAATGATGCGTTCACATTTACTAAGAGAATTCATTTTTTGCACCGATTCTAGTCTTTTTTAACATTCTGAATAAATTTAATAATAAGTTAAATTCAGTTTTCTAACATTTATGTCCAGTCAAATACAAATTTAACAGTTAAGCATTAAGAATGTTCATTTTAAAGTTGTTCATATTTTATTTTCATGTCTCCCTTTCTGACAGTTGCTTATGTGGAAAAATGTTCACTGGCAAAAGAGGACTCTCCTCATGTTCTCAACACTATGGAAGATTGTTCTCCAAGCTATCAGTCTTGACTGGAATAGTTCAGACCACCTACTAACTTCTCCATCTGACAACTTCAAAACCACCAAAAGCACAACCACTCACTGGAATTTGATCACAAGGGCTTATGTACAAAGATTTAATGGAGGTTAAAAAAAAACACTGTGTAGCAATCGTGTTCTTTATTCATTCTTTCAGTAGGAATCCATTCCTACTGAAAGAATGAGTTGCATGAAAAAGTCAGCTGAATTGAAATCATGTCTAAAATGTTGAAACGCTTGAGTGTAGATAATATAGGTCTTTTTTGTGCAGTTCTTTAACTAGGCTGAACAATGTATGACCTGCAGGTGGTGCTCCAGCGTAACTAAGTTATAGTAAAATTTGATAAGTACCGCAAGGTTGAAAGAGGAGATACAGATGTTTATATAAATTTACAGTCCTTGTCCTAATGATTAAAACCATATTTATCTAGTAAAAACTGTAATAGATCATATAAAAATGTTTTAACAGAGACTCTGTGTTGCTGTTGTGGACTCTAGGTTACATTATTACATTTTAAGCACTGTTTTCCTGCTTCAGTTTAATTTGTCAAAAGACCACACAAGTGAGTTACATCTGGGGAAGAAATTGCAAATCTTTGCATGTAAAAAATGCAGTATGAATAAATTTCCAATATGGCTTTAGTATACAGCTTTACTAAAGTACAGATTTAATATACTTGTACTTTATTTACATATTCCTATGTTATGCTAATTCCTTCTTCTATTCTACCATATTTTGGATGCAAATAGTGTTCATTGCACTTCATAATATTTATCTTATTTTGCAGAAAATGTGGCAAAAGTACACACATTGCTTACTCAAGTAGAAGTACAGATACTTGTGTTAAAAAGATTGATAGAAGTCAAAGCACTGATTCAACTTCTTTGCTCAAGTAGAAGTGGAGTCTACCAGCTATTTTTGTGCAACAAACCTCATGTCATATATTGAAATAATACAAATACAAGGGAATAGGAACTTTATTTCAGTTTCTGTTAGTTATTGTAATGAATATATATGAATATAACTTCTCAAGCAAGCTATAGCTCAAAATACTGTATACTGTAACAAAGTATTTCTAGTTCCCGCCTCTGTATTGCAAATAAATTGCATTATTTTAGATCATGCTACCCAGCAATTTATAAGTTATTAAACTCATTAGTGACTGCAATGATCCAATAATATGAGCCATATGATCTTAAACGTGCCGTACTACATAATGAGTTTGCTTACTTGAGGTACTTTATTATCTTTTGATTATACAGCTTAACAAGGACCTTTATTAATAAAAAGGGAATTTCCAGTACCTTTTACATGCCCCGGGGCAAAAAGAGTAAAAAACAAGAAAATAACAATATAATAAAAATAAAGAAACAGAAACACTGGGTGTAGAGACATGGTTTTCAATCCCTCTAAACTAACCTCAGTGTGGAAAGTATAAAAGCAGCAAAATTAAATTTAGAGCAATGTAGAGTAACAAATGTGCACTATTAAGGTAATTAAAAAGAATTGGAAGGATAACAAACAAAAAAGTCTACATTTTTGCCACATTGAAACCTAATTATCCAATACAATCTTATGTTGAAACTTTGGTGCAGCTCCACTTTTTACATAGTAAATCTGCAGTAGATTTACTGAGCCTGAAAACTGTGCTCAATGTTTTCTACGCCATCTTCTACCTTTTTTATACTTTTGATTTAAATATTCTGATTTCCTTTCAGCCCCCCTGCTTTGTTCTTAGTCAGCTCTGTGACACCCCATTTAAAAAAAAAAAATCCTGGAAATGCCCCTGCAGTGTATTTTTGGACATTTTAATCAGAATTAGAATCAGAATACTTGATTAATCCCAGGGGGGAAATACTCGCATTACAGACACTCAGTTCAGTATACATAAATATCAATAAGAATAATAAGAAGATAGCAGTACAGTTAAGAAGATAAAATAGAAAAAAAACATGTTCAGTGAGTCAAGAAGTGTGTATTTATTAAGGGGAGTAGCTGTGCAGTGTAATAGCCACAGGAGGTTTGACTATGGTTATAAATCAGAGATTGCCAATAGAGAGTATAAAACCCCCAAAAAGTTACATAAAAGACAAACTTTTTAAGGCTGCACATTAATAGGTTACGGAAAAGTAGATATGATCTGTGTCTGTGGTTGTCTGACTGTTCTAAGCCGTTTTTGCGTTTTGTTAGGTTCGTCCCTCTGAGCCACCGTAGCAATGATAAACATTGACAAGCAGCTGTTCCTTCGGTATTACGTTACACAGCTCACGTGTGCAGCTTTAATGTGTGTAGTGTAGCCGAGTGCTGTAGAAGAAATCCAACTTTACCTCTAATAAAACAATGGATCCCGTCATAAAAATAATTCCGGGTAGGTTAAATGTTTTGTTAAGCGTCTGCTTTGTTGTGAAAATTATTAAAATGGAGTGTCGACTCTCCAAACGTGAATTTTGTAAACGCAAGCGCTTCAGCTAGCGTTTATTATAAAGCCTTTTCCCTTTGCTCTGCAGGAGCGTCGAAGTGGGACATTCGTCAGAAGGTTTGGGACTACATAGAGGAAAAGAATCTGGCAAACTTTCCGAGGCCTGTTCACAACAGAATCCCAAATTTTAAGGCAGGTTAAAGCCGTTTAGTTGAAGAGCAGCAGCACAGTTCTAATGTGCAAACCTGACTGGAATACTGCACATGCATTTCACATTGGTGCCGTTAGTTTAATGTCTTCGAGAAGCTGTACGTTTTTTCAGCCATCCCGATGTAGAAAGTGAACACACCCCTGTTAAAATAGCAGGTTTTTCTGATGTAAAAAAGTGGGACCACGATATTTCATTTAAAAATTTTTTCCACATTTAATGTGACCTATAACCTGCGCAGTTTAAATGAAAAAGAAACCAATCTGTTAAGGGGAAAAATAAATTTTTGAAAAAGTACAGTAAGCTGGCTACACAAGTGTGCACACCCTAGAAGTGATACTTTGAAACACCATTAGCTTTAATTTTAGCATTCAGTTTTTTAGGCACACACATGTCATTATTAAAGTGACTCTGATTAACCCCAAATGAAGTTTAGCCGCCCTGGTAGGATTTCCTTGATTAATTAGTTGCATCTTACAGCAAAAGCCACGGTTTGCAGAGAGCTGACAAAGCATCAAAGAAATCTAGTTGTTCAAATATATAAGTCAGGAGAACGGTACAAAAATTTTTTTTGGCATTACATGTGCCATCGAACACAGTGAAATAAATCAAACAGAAGTGGAAAAATATGGAATCACAGTGACGTTACCTAGAATTGGACTTTCCTGCAGAACTGCTGAAAAGACAAGATGAAAACTGATCAGAGAGGCTGTCAATAGGCCTACAGCATTGATGAAGGAGCTGCAAGAATTTCTGGCAAGTACTGGTTGTGTAGTAGATAGGACAACAATCTCTGGTATTTTCTTTTTATCTGGACTATGGGTTATGGTTACAAGATGGAAGAACCAGGTCTGGCTAACTTTTAAAAAATACATCAGGTCTCCCAAAAGCATGTGGGAAAATGTGTTATGGTCTGATGCAGCCAAGGTTGAACTTTTTGGCCACAATTCCAAAAGGAATGTTTGGTGCAAAAACAACACTTTACATCACAGGAACACCACAATGCCCATGGTGCCCATAGTGGTGGCAGCATCATGCTTTGGGGTTGTTTTTCTTCAGCTGGAACTGGGGCTTTAGTCATCCAAATCAACAAAAGAATTGCTTAGCAGGAAGAAAATCAAAATTTTGGCTCAGCCAGAGTCTAGGTCTAAATCTATTTGAAAATCTGTGGGGTGACCTGAAGAGGGCTGTGCATGAGAGATGACCTAGCAGTCTGACAAATTGGAATGTTTTTGCAAGGAAGACTGGGCAAGTATAGCCAAGTCATGATGTGCCATGCTGATAGACTCCTACCCAAAAATACTAAATGCTGTAATTAAAGCAAAAAGTACTTCAACAAAGGCGGCAAAAATCTTGATAAAATATATCGTTGTCTAATTTTTTTACATCAGAAAAACCTGGTATTTTAATAGGAAGCGTGTTTACGATAGATAACTTGAGAATAATAGGAGATAAGACACTAAAAAATAAGTAAAGTCTGTGTAGAGTCACTCATCTTGTACTTTGGGCAGAAGTTCAGTGATCCACCTTGCTATTTTGTCTTATACAGTTGGGTCCTTTTTAACCTTTGGGACAGTGACACTTTTTGTAATTTTGCTTCTGTACCCCCCACCACAGTGGATTTTGAACCAAATAGTCAACATGAGATTGAAGTCCAGACTTTAAGGTTTAATTCAAGGGTGTTGACAAGAGAATTGCATTAACTGTTTGGGAATTACAGATGTGCTTATACACAGTTCCCCATCATCAGAGGTGCAAACATAATGGGAGAATTGACTATCAAGCAATTTCATGGCCAGGTGAGTCTTGTACTCTCATTATTTCATGAAAGACTAAGCAGATCAAAGATCTGAATTTGATTCCAAATGTTGAACTTGCATTTGGTAGCTGTTTACTGGAATGCCCATTATAAGTCCCAAAGAGAGATTTATGCAAAAGGAGGCCATCATTAGGCTGAAAAAAGTAAACCTATCATAGAGATGGCAAAAACTTTAGGAGTGGTCAAAAGAACAATCAGGGGCATTCTTAAAAAGAAGGAATGCCCTGGCCATCACAGCAACACCAAAAGGCCTGGAAGATTAAGGAAGACAACTAAAGTGGATGATTGAAGAATCATTAAAAAAAAATCCCTGCACACCATCTTGCCAAGTCAAGAGCGCACTCAGGGAGGTAGGTGTATCGTTTTCATAGTCTACAATCAAGAGACGCCTTCATGAATGTAAATACAAAGGGTTTACAACAAGTTCAAACCACTGGTTACACTTAAGAACATGAAGGCCAAATTAGACTTTGCCAGAAAACATCTGAAGGGGCTGCCCATTTCTGGATAATTTATTTGGACAGATGAAACCAAGATTAACTTGTACCAGAATGGTGGGGAGAGAAGAGTTTGGCACTCAAGCGCCAAAGCATACCACATCTGTCAGACATGGTGGAGGTAATGTCATGGCATGGGATGTATCACATACAGGAAAAAAAATTACACACACACAAAAAGTGTCATTGTCCCAAAACTTATGGAACTAATTGTATCAAACCTTTTCTGTTGTTTTTACAAAACTCAGCTTCACAATTCAGGTAAATATTTATCGAACATTTTTTTTTTCCTAATGTAATTTAAAACAGTAAATGATGTTAGTCTTTTTTATTAGTCTCTTAATCAAGTCAACTTTTGGTTTTCTTTGTTCTGCAAATAGGTAAACATGTTAAGTAACTGAACATATCAATAATGTCTGTTCAGGTAAAACCATTGCTACATTAATGACTCAAGCACAGCCTCTGACTGAGATTCTTACTAATGGCCATCCTGTCTATGCATCTATGCATGTCTTTTTCTGTTTACTCATTGGCCAGGGTGCAATTCAAGCATGTAACAGGCTTGCAGACCTGCAGGAGTTCAAATCCAGCCAGACAGTCAAAGTAAATCCAGACAAAACCCACCAGCAGGCACGCTTTATCACTCTGGAAGTAAGTTGACTCAACAAACCTGTTATCAGACACCTTCCTTTTTGCTATAGGGTGCTTTTGTGGCCTGTGCCAAGATGTCGGAGCTGCAGGCGTTCAACGACACACATGAGGTGAAGGTGGATCCTGATAAACCTCTGGAGGGTGCCCGGCTTTCAGTGCTGCAGGTAGCACTGCAATGTTGAAAAAAAGTACCAAGAACCAGAGTGTCTCAAGCTGTATTACATGATTTTTTTTCTCTCCTTGCCCATTTTATTGTTATTTCAGCTTAAGATTTAAAATGAGGCACTTTAAATTCTATTCTCGTAAAGACTATAATGTGGTAAATGAGATTGTGTAAGGTTTTATATTCTGTACATTTAAATCTACGTATTGTAATTTTGCCATCATGCTGGGAATTTTATTCAGTTTAGTTTTAACTTCTAGTCATGGTAACCAAATTAGAATCTCTTTCACCTTTTCTTGAACTAATCTTTGCAGGCACGGAAAACTTTATTGGTCCCAACTCCTCGTCTTCGTACGGGTCTTTTTAATAAAATTACTCCTCCCCAAGGGGCTAGCAAAGAACAATTACGCATATGCGCTTCCTCTCAGGTATAAATTTACTAACTTTTACCCAGATATTTTCATGAAGCATGTTATTTATAAATTTCCAATAATTATTGTTTGTTTTTTAAATCTTTCCTTTTTTCTGAAACCTCCTACAGGGTGTGAAAGACTTCAGTGTGCCTATTGGCCTGGATGCAAAAATGAAAGTTGACCTGGTGGTGGTTGGTTCTGTGGCAGTGTCAGAGAAAGGTGACAAAATTGTTCAGTATTGGTAGCCTAAATATACTGCAGCTCAACAAATATAAACACATACCTAATAATGTATTCATAGAGCTTTATTGTCTTTTACAATTGTGGTAGATCAACAGAGCTGTGAGTCCAAGACCAATTTAAGCATAGAAAGCACCTTCAGCTGTTCCCTTGTATTTCCCCAAGGGGTTGTAACATTGAATGAATATGCATTGGTAATTTGGCACAGTTTTTACACTGGATGCCCTTCCTGATGCAGCTATCCCATGGTGAGAGGGGCTTGTGTCTCCACCTAGATTCCAGTCGGGGAGCTTTCACTTGCAAGGCAAATGTGTAAACCATAAAATACGCAAAATCTAATGGTAAACCAGCTTTAAACACATTCCTACTTAAACAGTAGTTAAAGTTCTGTGTGTCTTCCGTGTTATTGCTGAATACACCTTGTTTAAGTTTACAGACAGACAGACAGACAGACAGAACTTTATTGATCCCTTGGGAGTTTCCCTTTGGGAAATTAAAAACTCCATCAGCAGTGTAGCACCATAAAAACAGACCATTAAATATAAATTATATAAATCCTACATTATAGAAATAGAAAAAGAAAACACACCATTAAATATAAGTTATATAAATCCAACACTATATAAATATAAAAATAAGAATTAAAGCATAAGTATACATTAGCAAGCATATTATTTAACAGTAGCACACCTATTTCTCTATTCCTTATTTTCTGTCATATATAAACACTGTTACAATGGTGGATTCTCATGTTAAACTTGACCAGCATATGTGTAAGTCTCTGTTAACCATTGGTTCAGGCTTCAGACTGATTCAAAAAGTGTTTTTGGACAGTTTTTTCCCCCTAATATGCTTATCTTGGGCACAGAGCCTTGTCTGTGAGTATAGAAGCTCCACCCACCTGCAGGTCAAACCTTCTGTTTAGAAGGGGAAGCCAGTCAAAAAAGCTGGCTTTAAGAGAGAGGAGTGGAAACTTTTTCACACAATGGTTGAACTGAGGGTATATAGGAAGGCTGTTCTCTCCTGTAGTCCAAGAGGAAAAATATGGAGCTGGAAATGAGCACATAGGTCCCCTTTAACTGTTAACCATCTGTATGCTTTTCCATCCATTACTTGTGTTGTGAACAAAATAGTCAGATATTGGATGATGACTGCCAAATCAGTTCTTGGAAGGTTAGACATTATATCCTGGAAGGGCTGTGTACTACACAGTTGAAAATGAGGCTGCTGTAAGGACTAAAAATCACAGGACAATGATTTTCTTATTGTATTGTGATCACTGCATGTGTCTTAGCCTATTGAGGCACGAGCACACGCCCTACCAGGGAGAGTGGAAAAAGAAAGGAACTATGATTGGAGCAGATGTGCGTAATCAGATTCCATTTGCTTATTGTGGCTTCTCCTGTGTTCTTCCCTCTATGTAAATTGTCTGTTGTTCACAATGCATGTTGATCCTCATTTCTAAAATGCCCAAGATAACGCATGCTGTGCTGCAGTGAGACAGACATGTTTACTGTAATACATTGATTTTCAAATGGCTCTAATCATATTGATTCTCTTTATTAAAAAAAAAAAAATTCTTTTAATTTAATAAATTAGAAAAGATTTGGCGTAGAATGCATGATATTTTGTTCAAACTGGGCTTCCCCCTCTGCCTTCCCCTGTAGGGTTTCGGCTTGGAAAAGGAGAAGGCTTTGCTGACTTAGAGTATGCAATGATGGCTACAATGGGTGCTGTGAATGAGTCTACTGTGGTGGTTACTGTTGTCCATGACTGCCAGGTTAGTTGGTTTACTTGCTTTTATCTTACTGAGCAGCAAATGTTTCATGGATCTTGTTTTGCTATAAGCAGATCGTCTCTCTGTTATTGATAAAGATCTGAAGAACACGTTTGCACTAAAATTTGAAAAAACAAGGTTTTAAATCTGAATACTCAACTTGAACTGATATGAACAGACACAGTTTAGGAAATGTTAGAGGTAATTTCCTTCTGTCCTGTTGTTTCAGCATTAATTGAAATATTTGTGCTTTCAGGTGTTGGACATTCCAGAGGAGCTAATGGGAAGCCATGACCTGACTGTAGACTACATCCTCACACCAACCAGAGTTATCAAGACAGATTGCAAGCTACCCAAGCCGTGTGGAATCATCTGGAATAAGGTAAACTCAGAATTGTTCTTCTCTTTGTGTAAAACACAGTAGTTCTTTCATAGTCGACTTGACTTTAAGGTACAAGCATATCTTCTGCTGCATGTCATTCCTTATCTCTGACCTCAGATTTCCTGTCATCTCTCTAATGGGTTTATCTAGAAAAAAGGCAGGCAGTTCCCTAAAATGTAGATAAAAGTAATTGTTTTTTTCAAGTGGTCGGAAAAGGAAATTTATTATAATGATAATGGGTTGTCTTTATCTATGAAAGACTTACCATCGGTGAGTCAGGCTTAATGCATTTAACTTAATATGTGGATTTGATTGAAGACTGGATATCCATGGATTTTTAAAAAGCCTTAAATTTGTTACCTAGTTGTCATTAAATTTAGTCAAAATTCCTCAAATTTAGATTAAAGATTCAGTCTTAAAAGTGCTGCATCTTAAAATCCTTGAGAACAGGAAGGATATAGGAGGGGTAACTCAATATCTGCAGTGATCTGCAGGCAAGATGAGGACTTCAGTCACAGAGGTTGTGTGACCTCCAGTGTTGATCTGTGTTCTTTTCTGAAACGAGTCCCTGTGTGAGAAACCATGTTGTTGGAAACTTGTGTTATTGGAAAAATCCTTTTCCTTTAAATGTTTTTGTGTTCCAGTAAAATGACTTTCTCTCAAAGTATTTCATGAGCGTTTCGTGAGTATTTGATCATTAGTGATAAGAGTCCCACCTCCACCTGTGTTCCTGAGTGACGTCCTCCTATACTTCGGAGCAAAAGTCTTGAGCCACCCCTCATTTCCTAATATTTTACTTCCAAGGAGCCAGGCTTTCTTGTATTTTTAAAGTGGTCTTGAGAAATGGTTCTCTAGGCTTTCTGAAGGTCTTTCAACATTTTTCTTTGGACTTTGACTGCTTTATTACTTTTTCTTAAAGAAAAGAAACGGGGAGAAAAGGCTAAGGTATGCCAAATTACACAAGAACTGTACTGAAAATCAGTGGCAACAGGTCTTATGGAGTGATGACCTCAACATTATTGAAGCAGTGTGGTATTATCTTGACAGAGAATGGAACAAAAAGCAGCTAACATCCAAAGAAGAGCTCTGGAGAACTATTACTGAAGACTATTAAAAGAAATTGCAAGAAACCTTGCCTAAGAGTTCAGGCTGTGTTGAAGAATAAAGGTGGTCATACCAGGTATGGAATTTTCAGGCTCGTTAGAATTGTACAAACTCTGTTTTTGCCTTGTGTGCTGGATTTTCATTTATGTTTGCACGTTTCAATAAATCATTTCACCTGTTTCCCATTTTCTTAGCAAAATAAAAAGAAATGAGGGGTGGCTAAAGATTTATGCACAGCACTGTAGTTCTGACTTACTTGGCAGCACTTAGTTCCATTAAAGGTGTATTAAACTAATTTCAGCTTCAATTTAGTATACAAGAATACTTGTACAGGTTATAAATTTCCAAAGCTTTCATACCAACCAGAAGCACACTCGGACGGCAAAGTCCCTGCAAAAGCCAGTGCACCATCTTCTGTTTTTAAAGAATGATATCTGGATATTAACAGTTGCTTCCTTTGCCCAAATTTCATTAAATTAGACCTGGAAGGAATAAATTTGATTCATAGTTAACTCAGATTTGATTAACTGCCATTTCTGTGACTCTGACTCTGTGACTCACACTGGTATTATTTACTGGGACAGTTGAAAAGTTGTTTTTATTGTCATCAGTTACACCTGTGCATATAAATAAAATGTGCTGTAAAAATGGCCCATCAGTTAGCCTTGCCTGTGCTTCACCTACTTATCTGCTCTGCTCCACTTTAAACACGTCAGCTAAGATTACAGTAAAAACTTAATCTCTAACGTTTTAACTAGTTTTCTCACCTAGTCCACCTGTCATTTATAGCTTCAGGTATCTTCTGATCTAATTAAGAACTACAGCTCTTTATAATACATTCATTGGATAATGTTAACGTATAAAGGAGGTTGGTAAAGAAGTGCTCTGTACTGAGAACATGACAAAAATGTTGCATTTCCTCAGTGACACTGCCCTCTAATGGACATGTAACAAAACTACACCTCACTAGAGGGCTCATGTATCCAGTAATCTTTTTTTCTTCTGTGTATTTAATTTCATAATATAAAAAAATTAATCTTTTCGCTTTTTCAGTCTTTTATTTCTTTAAAAATATAAAATGATTGTAGTTTTTACACATGGTATGTACAGCATACACTTCTAAGAATTTATTTACTCCCAAAACACACAAAACTTGACCAACAAACAAAATAGTGCATCTAATGTTAGTAAATTAACTGGTATTTTTGCAGACGTTTCTAGCCTTATTGAACATCCAATGTGCTTTTACACTTGTCAAAATCACACTTGATCTTCTGTCTGTGTTTAAATTAGTCTGGATCATAAACTTCTTCTGATTTACTCACTGTGGCAGAGAGATGTACTGTGTTTTTCCTCTTGATAATTTGTCTTTAATTTGACGTGATAAGGGTATTCTTATGTGGCAAGTTTCTGTGTAATCTCTGGGTTCCTTACAACACGCATATAAGTAAACAGGACCCAGTGACCTCACAGACAGGAAGGCCGTGTCTGATCATCAAAGGCTTCTCTGCCCAGCCACCTTGGCTCTGCAGGGGCAGGGGAACGACAGGTCAAACAGGCCAGTGTAAAAACAATAGGCCCGTATATCCTTTACAGGACTGGTCAGCATCAAAGTCTGCCAAGGCACTTGAAGACCCAACAAATCAAGATAGCAGTCTTTATTTTTAACTGCTTGGGAAGTGAAATATCCTGCTGGTATAAAGATGGTTTTTAAACATGGGTTGTGAGCAGGATGGAATGCGATTATTTATCAGCTTTCTCTTTATTAAGTTAAGTCATGAATAGGTGAATTACACTGGCCCTGAGCAGGTCTATTTATTTCCTTTGAGATGCATTTTGTCTTTCAGTCTTACTGAGTCTGTCAAGTTTTGTCTTTAGCTGGACCCAGAAAAGCTGGAAAAGATCCCCATCCTGAAGAAGTTGCGTGCTCTGGAAGAACAGGCTGGAAAGGATGTTGAACTGGGGGCAGCGCCTTTTGCAGCACGACTTGATCTGCACACTGATCCACCAAAAAGGCAAACCAGACGGAGGCCGAGGCAGAACACTCCGCAGGATGCTGAGGGAGAGTCCAGCCAGGAATCTAGACAGGAAAAAAGAGTAGAGGGAGAACAGAAAGCCAGACAGTACCCAGCTAGAATGAATAAAGAAAGCAGAAGAGATGGCAAGGGAGGTAATGAGCAAGACATTAGCAAGACAGTAAAGCAAAAAAGCAGAGGGAATACAAAGGGAGGGAACGCAAAGGAGCAGGGCCCAGTAGAAGGTGGAAGTGAAATAAAGTCTCAGCGTAAGCTTCCTCCGAATGTGACCACCGTTTACCTGGGAGGAATCCCTGCTGGGCTGCGTGTTAGTGAGCTGAAAAGTGTACTCAGAGAGAGGGAGGCCACTCCACTGAAGCTTACCTGGCAAGGAGCTCAACACAGGGCCTTCTTGGACTACACTGACCCCCAGGCTGCAGATCAGGCCCTGGAGGCTCTGCAGGGTCTTTCTTTGAATGGTCACAGTCTGCAGGCTGAGCTGGCCAAGAGCCAACGAGGAGGCAAAAAGTCTGGACAGTCCAATAGAAGACCAAAAGTTGCAGCAGCTCCATCTGAAGTATCTGCACCAGATATTAAGAGCGCTGGCACAGAAAAGACTGAGCAGTAAAAGCATAAGGGTGATACACCTGCCTAAATTGTCATTTAAACACCTTAAGAAGAGTTGCTTGTTTTTTTGTTTAAAATATTTCTGGGTTTTTTAGAAGAGGAACTCTTGTTATATGAACGCAATAGGCTTGATAATATATGAAAAACCTCAAAATATGAGCGTAATGAAACTTTTTCTGGCTCGACCCCAGGCTGATTCAACAAAGCCTAATCCTGTGGCACAGTTGTGTAAAAAGAAATTTTTAACAGGACTGCATAGAGTCCTGTGGAGTAACTAAGTACACCCTTGCTGCTTCCACAGGAATTAAGAGGATAAGTAGCAGCCAGATGCTGCTAATAAAATTCACTAGATTAACTGATCATCAGCCAGTGTGACCATGTCTATAAAATGAGAAGTTTTGGCAGTTTTCTGGTCTCAAGCATTCAGATGTGTTAACACAATGCCACAGTCTTCCCAGGACTGTACGTCCTAGCACATTCACCCCATGATCAGACTATTAAATGCTCAGAGAAATTGCAAATAACCCAAGAGCTACATCTCAGTCTCTACAGGCTTCAATTAGCATGTTAAATGTTAAAGTTCATAACGGCAGAAAAAGAAAAAGACTGAACAAATATGGCTTTTTGGAACTGCTGCCAGCAGGAGGCTTCTTCTCTAAAAAGAACAAGGCAGCATAGTTTGCAAAGTTGCATCTGAACAAACTATGAGACATCTGGGATAATGTCCTTTGGATAGACGAGACCAAAGTGGACATGTTGGCCATAATGCAAGGTGCCATGTTTGTTGAAAACCAAATACAGCACATCAGAACAAACACTTCATAGCAACTGTTAAGCACAGTGCTAGAGGGGTGATGATTTGAGCTTATTTTGCAGTCACATGACCTGGGCACCTTGCAGCCATTAATTGACTATGAACTCCACTGTATACCAAAATGTTCTAGAGTCAAACGTGAGGCAATCTGCCCGACAGATAAAACTTGGCTGAAGCTGGGTTACACAACAGGACAATGAGCAAGCATACCAGCAAATCTACAGCTAAATAGCTAACAAGGAAAGAAATCAAGGTGTTGCAGTTGCCCAGTCAAAGTGTGGGAGATTGATAGTCATAGAGAAGGTAATTACTTAAAGGTTATTGCTGTTAAAGTTGGTTCTACAAGCTACTGAATCATGGGGTGTACTTACTTTTTCACAGGACTGCATAGAATCCTGTGATTTTTTTTTTTTTTTTTTTTTAAAATATG